>RJWJ010005856.1:0-65717 GCA_004363605.1 Indri indri
TGAAGAGGGAGGGATTGGAACACAGTGACAGAGCCCAACACAGAGAATGAAGGAAGAGAAACAGACCCCTACTCCTACAGTAAGATGCTCAGTAGAACTTGCCCAATTCTGAGAAAGTATCTCCCTTCAACATCATTTACTAAGATGGGTAGAGAGGACAGGAGCAGGTTTGGGGTGAGGAAGACTGGGGCACTCATTGCACAAAGGAAGTTGCGCACTGCAACATGGGTGGAAATTGCGGGGAAGGGGCATTCCATTGTGAGTGGCAAGTGTACACACAAGCGTGGAAGTGAAATAAGCACGGGCAGAAGACTCTGCGGAGACCGATTTAACTGGCTAGAGAGGGGTGCATTGGGAACGAAGTAGGGGGAAGTTTGAAGATTGAGAATCTGGGAATGAGAAGGAAAACCCATGACTTGGATATTAGGTAGGGAACTTGGACTTTGTTCAACAGACAATAGGGAATCATTGAAAATTCACATATTCAAAATCATCCTTTATGGTTGTCCCAGCACTCTGTCGGGCAAAGCCATTCCCACCTGGAATGCTGCATACAGGCTCAATCCCCTCATACCGCAATACGTACACAGAAACACATACCCCCTCAATACAGACCCAATCCCCCATCAGAAATATTCATTGCCAAAGAAACGCTCTCACAGGCCTGGCCACCCACACAGACACAGATGCAGCTGCACACTCGGATGCACTTCCGAGCTCATGGACGTGTACAGTTGCACAGGGACACAATCACTCTCACAAACACAGATTTACATACTGCCACAATCACCAGAGCCACAATCCCTCCCACACTCCTACACTGCCAGCAGCTGAGGAGGAGGGGTGTCCCCAGAAACTAAAGCTGTAAACCCTGGGTTCCTCAGTCACTCTGCTTGGGGCCCGGAGGTCAGCCTGACCCTCCTGTCTTGTCTTCACAAGGCAGGGATGGAGGAGCAGCAGCTTTGCCATGCACAAGGCTCCTGAATGTCCCCCGAGTTGGAGGCAGAACCAATCACCCCTCCTCCATCAAATTGGGCCCTCGAGAGGAAGGGTAGCAAGCCCCAGAGCTGAGCTACCTCCTGCCCAAGGGATTAAGGCCAGGGGCAGGGGGTGTTCCCTCTGGGGAGAAGCTAAGGTGCTCCCAAGCCCCTACACCCTGTAAGTATGGCCAGTCACTCCCTCCTCAGGCCCTCCACTGACAACCCATTCCTGGCCCCTGCTGTGGTTCCCTCCTGCGATGTGCAGATGCCAGAGCATGCACCTGGGGACAAAGGGCCAGGCTGCAGAGTGTACAGATCTGTCTTCCTGGGTGTGACTGTGTGCATGAGTCATACATGTGAGTATGAGAGCATGTGTTGTTTGTAAGGCTGTAATTGTGCATTACCATCACTGCATGATGGTGTCATTGTGGTGGGTAGCAGCAGTGTGTATGTGGATATGCTGCTCTCAGGTGACACATCTCTGCTATGATCCATCATGAGCCTACGTGAGTGAAGCCATGAACATGAAGGTGTGAGGCTGTGCACAAAGATGTGATTGCATGATCAATGAGGGGACCGGGTGTGCATGAACGGGCACCAGGTAGAGTGCTCACACAGAGCAGGTGGTCAATGAATGTGCATGATGAGTCACGTTAGTGGTGCATGGTACCACGTGCCTCCATGCACAGGAGGATGTGAATGATTGTCACCCTCTGGCCTAGTGCTATGATGTGCTTGCATTTTTATGTGTGTGATCTGGGTCTTTGGATCTTGTGGTTGGTTATGCTTGTCTGCTCACTTGGGTGTGAGTGCATGTGCTGGGTCCACATTTCTGCATATGATTGATTGTTCCTATGTATTTGAAGAGACCAGCTTCAGTCTGCACATGTCTGCACGTGTGTGTTTGTGAGTACCTATTAAAGTTTCTGCAAACAGCTCAGTATACTTGAATTTTTATTGGGAACAATGTAGACACAGATCAGAGCAGGTCCAGTTCCCAAAAGCAATTATATAAACAGGCTTCCCCTCCAACCTACCCAATCACCTGATCCTCTTCCCCTCTTGGAAAGTGGGATATGATTGGGAGTTTGAGAAAAGACGCTCTACAGGGAGCCAAATCCAGAAGATTCTTCTTAACCAATGGAGGAAGAAAGGAAGATGGTAGGGTAGTGAGGCCTGTCATTTTATTTTTAATTTTCTTTTTTACTGGAGAAGGACATGGAAAGAAATTAGGAGGCCATCCCCTCCAGAGGCAGTGTCAGCATAGCCTCAGCAAACCTGTACCCTAAAATCCCTCTCCTTGAAAGACCCCTGCTTAGAGAATTTTCCAAGATTTCTGCATTGAGATTCAGACAGGAAAAAACGGAAGCATCAAAACCAAGTTGCCCCTGTCCTTAAGAGTTAAGTCTCTGCACTTCAGCAGACACGTCTGACTGCTAACACAAGTTTCTCACAAAGGGCTGTGCATCTGCTTGGTGCTCAGTGAGTGTTTGATTTCGTGGAAGAAAGTTTTCCAGCGATATGGGGAGTCATCCAGATTCTTCTGTTCTTTTTTTTTTTACAAGTCTGAAAATATCTTTATTCTTTCCTCACGCTTGATTAATATTTTGGCTTAGTACAGAATTCTAAGTTCAAAATCATTTTTCTTCAGAATTTGAAGATATTACTCAATTGTTTTCTATCATCTCCTGTTGATGATGAACATTTGGTGGCAGTCTGATTATCTGAACATCACTAGTTCATTGCACCCCATGCCCTTGGGAGGTATTGGATTCTTCTCTTTGTCACCAGTGTTCTAAAATTTCCCTATTTGTGTCTAGGTGTTGTGGGTTCATATTCATTTTAGTATAAACATATATGCTCTTCAGATATGGATTTTTTTCTAGTATTTCTTTGATATGTTTCTGTCCTCTATCTCGGTTTCGTTTGGGGCTTTTTTCCCACTCTCTTTTCTGAAGTAAATGTCCAATGCTCAGATCTTTCTATGTTGATCCTCTCTCTGTTTGGTCTTTCATATTTTCCTCCTTTCCTAGTCTACATACTGGTGATATCTTTTGTTCTATTTTTGCTTAAGATCACAAAGTATCAAAGTTGGGAGTGGCCTCGAAGATCACCTTGTTCAATTCCCTTATTTTACAGATTGGGAGTCTAAGGCCCAGAGAGGAGAAAGTTCGGGGAGGCGAAATGACTTTCCCAGTCACCTGTATGGACCAGAGCTATCTGACTCCAAACCCATGATTTTTCTCATAGCCAGGAAGCCTTGAGCAATGTAGCCCCTCACCTTTGCCCTTAGAAGTTGGGAAGATGACCCTCAATAAAAGGAGCCCTTGAGGTTCCAGGTGAACAGCCAGCCTGACCATGGATGCTGCTAACAAGTCTTCAGAAGGAGCCCCCTTCATCCTACTGGGACTGACAGCAAGACCTGGGCAGTGGTGGCCTCTCTTTGTGCTGTTCTTGATCTTGTATGTGGCAGGCATCCTGGGCAATGGACTCATCGCAGCTGCCATTCAGGCCAGTCCAGCCCTTCATGCACCCATGTACTTCCTGTTGGCCCATCTGTCCTTTCCTGACCTCTGCTTCACCTCTGTCACTGTGCCCAAGATGTTGGCCAACTTGCTGTCCCACAACCGCTCCATCTCCCTGGCTGTCTGTCTGACCCAAATGTACTTCTTCTTTGCCCTGGGGTTAACTGATAGCTGTCTCCTAGCTGCCGTGGCCTATGATTGCTATGTGGCCATCCGGTACCCCCTCCACTATGCCACGAGGATGTCCAGGGCTGTGTGCATGGCCCTGGTGGGGACAGCATGGCTGGTGTCCCATGTCCACTCCCTCCTGCATATCCTGCTCATGGCCCACCTATCCTTCTGTGCCTCCCACCAAGTGCCTCACTTCTTCTGTGACCACCAGCCTCTCTTAAGGCTCTCATGTTCTGACGCCTGCCACATCCAGCTGCTCATCTTCACTGAGGGCGCCGCAGTGGTGGTCACTCCCTTCCTGCTCATCCTCACCTCCTACGGGGCAATTGCAGCTGCTGTGCTCCGCCTGCCCTCAGCCTCTGGGAGGCTCTGGGCTGTGTCCACCTGTGCCTCCCACCTGGCTGTGGTGGGCCTCTTCTACGGGACAGTCATCGCAGCCTACTTCCAGCCCATGTCCTGATACAAGGCAGAGCAGGGCTGTGTGGCCACTGTCATGTACACTGTAGTCACACCCATGCTGAACCCCGTCATCTATAGCCTCCAGAATCGCGATGTACAGGGGGCACTCCGAGCCCTTTTCACTGGGCAGAGGGTCTCAGCTAGTAACTCCTGAGGGCCAGACCCTACCAAGGACAGACCGAATCACCCACACTGACAACCATGAATGTGACCATCTCTCCTCTGTTATTCCTAAAAATCACAATAATAGCCATCATTTTCTGAGCACTTACCATGACATAGATCATCACCTAATCTCACTGTATTCCCATAGCAACTAGGGAAGCAGAAATCATGAACCAGTTTTATATACAAGGAAACTGGGGCTCAAAGACAAGAAGTGACTTTCCCAAGTTCACACAATTCTTACGGAGCAAACCCGGGACCCTCTCTGCCACATTACACTCTCTCTCTTCTCACAGTCACCCCTAGGCATTTAGAAAGCATTTGATCATTTTCTAAGGACTGAGGGCAATCTGGGAGGGTGTGCCATCCCCAGGACTTGCTTTGTGTGCGTGAGCACTTTATTCTCGGTCGTATCACCAGGGGTTCTCACATAAGTTGACTTCTCAATTGGGACAGGAATCAAAGTTCATATACTCATGTGTGAAGGGCAGGCCCCTCCTCATGAGCACAGTCTGGCACACAAGAGGCACTCTGTACCTCTGAGAGGAATAAATGGCTGTATTTCCTTTTTTTTTTTTTTTTTTTTTTTGAGACAGAGTCTCACTCTGTTGCCCGGGCTAGAGTGCCGTGGCATCAGCCTGGCTCACAGCAACCTCAGACTCCTGGGCTCAAGCGATCCTCCTGCCTCAGCCTCCTGAGTAGCTGGGATTATAGGCACAACCCACTTCCTCCCTCTGCCTTCTCTAAAGCTTCAAAAACATACTGGTCCTGAAACCATCAGCCTGTGCCTGGACACACCTGCGCTATTGGCCCTGCCCTATGGCAGAGTCATCTGCTGACCATCAGGGAACTCCCTGAGTTGTCTCTGTGTCCCTGGAACCCAGCACAGAGCACATGCTTGTGGTATGCTGTTGCCTTGTCTGTCCTGTGATCTCCTTCCAGGAAAGCCATCTGCTTCAGCAAGTGAGTAGGGGCACAGTAGGGTCAGGGTTGTCGGCGCTCCCTTCTTCTGGGCCACCAGTCCTGCCCCAGTTGTCCTGCTCAGATGTCAGCCCTAAGAATGGGGCCACATCACTGGAGAGACAGCTACCTCTTGCTGGGCCCCACTGCCCATGTCGTAGCTTTTGCCCTTGGCCTCTAACCTCCAGGTTGCTCTCTCTGCCTCAGTTGGTCAATGCCTTCTGTAGGGATGACCGTGACCAGAATCACAAGTGCTTCCAGGCCTCACAATGGCCCAGTGCCAAATCCCCATTTTGAATGTCAGGAAACTGAGGCTCAGAGAAACTAGGGCTCTTGTCTAGCCCTAGAAGATGAATTGACATGGGGACAAGAGGATGAATCCTTCCCCTGCCCCCAGGAAGGCCACTAAAGGATTCATAAATCTAATGAAGAATTTTTCCCTAGATCTTTTTCACATCAAATATAAAGAGACCAATTTTTAACACCTTAAGCAAAACAAACGTATACAAATGACTGATTCCCTTCCCAGCAGTCCCCTTGGAAGAGCTTAGACTTACTCCAGCAAGACTGGAAGGGATTTTGCAGCCCCTCTTTGAAGGCCTTTGAGCCACACGAGGAATTCTGCCTCTTCTCACCTGCCACATTCCCTGAATTTGTCCTCAAATGACTTATGGCCATTTCGGAGTCAATCCATCTTGCCCTATCGGCATCGATATTTTCAGCCCTTCAGTGTATTCAAAATAATGGGCAACACTATGAAGCACCTCATCCAGAACAAATAAATAATTGCATTTCAAGAGAAGAATTTCAGAGTCTTCCTCTACAGCCTCGTTTCCAGTGTAATCTTTGTGCATTATAAAGTAAAGCAGTCTTCATTTAAGAGGTATAGCAATTGGAGAGATTTCAATAGTGAAAGAAGCTCAGATCATAAATGGCAAAATGATTACTCCTTCTAAGGGTACACAGAAAATTTCTATAACCTAAGTCTTCTTTCATGCAAGGGCTTCCACAGGGAAAATGCAGCATTAGAGATGCCAGATAAAAACATAAATGCTCTTTCTCCATGCAGAAATGACTTCTTTAAAATCCTAGAAATGGATCAATAGCCCAAGAAGCTGACAAGCAGGCGGTTTAGCTCAGTCTGAACCATTGGTGCTTTCTCCAACCCACCCTACCCACATCTCTCCTGTCCTGGTTCCTCCACTCCCTTTATACTACCTGCCTGTCCCGTTTTCTCTTTTTTGTTGCCTGTCATCCTACTTCCTTCCCTTTTTGCTCTCTTCTCTCTCTCATGTACTATTACTTGCTGGGTACCAGCCCCCATACTAGGCTCCAGGACCACAGACAGAGTCCTTGCCCACACATGCAGGGCAGCAACACAGATTGTGCTCAAATCCAGAAGAGAGGCACAAAGCGCCACAGAGGGAGTAATGACTGCAGATTGGGAGGGAGAGGAGGGTTGAGGAACACTCAGCCAGGCGTGTGGTAGAGCACACCAGTGGCCCTAGTTCCTCACCCGTTGCTGAATCCATGCCCTTGGCCAGATAACTGTGCCCTCCAACCATGACTCTGGGCTCAGCCATGCGACTCGCTTTGGCTGATGGGCTATTAGGGGGCATGACACAAGAGGAGACACTTGAAATATATCTGTGATGTTGTACTTGTTCACTTGTGTTTCTTTCATTGCCAGGAGAAGAACATATCTACCAAGCCCACTGCTCCCAAGAGGAGGATGAGAGACGCACAGGGCAGGGCTTCTCCAGCCAGCGTGACCCAGGCAGAGCCCCCAGCTGCCCTGCAGATTTAAGGGCAAGTCCAGCCAAGATCAGCCAAGCCCTGGCTGTCCCACTGACATGTGAGTGATAATAAATGATTCATGTTTTAGACCACTGAGTACTGGGGTACTTTGTTACACAGTAATAGCAAACTGATGCAGCTCCTAGAACTATTTCTGATATTTGCCTTTTTCTCCAATGCAGCTTGTCCTGACCCCTTCAGTGTCCTGAGGACTGATCCATTAACATATACTTGCTTTCTCTGTTTGCTTTGGGGGATTTATATTATTGTTCTGAGCTCCCAGCCTATGCCAGTCTATCAGGATTCCTTGAGGGTATAAGCCATGTTTTTCAGTTGGCCTGGTAACTTCTGGAAGTTAGAGTCACATCTCTTCTTTTCAGGTCTCATGATCAAATCCATTTTCTCATTGTAGAGATTATTTCCTCTCTTAGTTGCTTCTTTGGAGACTTTGTAATCATGCCCACACCCAGATTCAACCTACACTGGAACATTTTCAGCTCTTCAAATCAAAATCGGCGGTTGCCGGAAGATGACATGAGCAAAACTAATCAACTAACCCTTTGCTTGGCAAGGAGCCAGACCTCACAGGCACACAGACACCACCACCTACCCCTTCCTCTCTCCACAGGGACCACAGAACAACTGGCAGGTGGAGAGACCATGACCAAGACCATCACCACACACATGAAATCAAGTAACCATAGACCTTGGAAACCACAATGACATGGTAGGAGGTTAACTCAACATAGGCCAGATTTGGTGTCAATGGCTTTGCATTCCCTGTACCATTTAATACTCATAAAAATCCACTGTGGCACACATTATTATCCCCATTTTACAGATGAGGTAACAGCAGCTCAGTGAAGCAACCTGCCCAAGGCTCCAAGCTAGAAAGTGGCAGAATGAATTATTCAAGCATAGGTTTGTGCCTGGGCAGAAATGAGGAATAGCAAAAGCCCTCCCTTCACCCCAAACTTATTCTAGATCCACTTACCATGCCTCAGAATCACTTCAAATGCTCATGTAAAATGTATATTCTATGCATCACCCCCAAATGTTCAGAATCAGTAGATCTGGGGTGAGGGCTGGGACTGAATTTTGAATAAGCACCTTAGGCGATTTTGGTGCAGATGGACTGCAAGCCACACTTAGAGAATCACTGACCTAAATCATGTCAAAGCCAGACAACTCAAGATTGCCAAAAGGGAGATAGCATTCTTGCCTTTGGAATGTCTGAGATGGCTGGGAATTGTTCAGAGGTGACACAAAGGCTGTAAGAAATATATGACTCTGGAAAAGATGGACCACAAGTTATCATGAACATTGGGAAAAAGAGGCTTCTGTGACTCTTACCAACTCTCCTTTGAGATAAGTTTGAGGTATCATATTTCTCTCTTCTCTCTTGAATTTATAGAAATTACTAGGAACTCATGTCTGAATCAGGTTGGGCTGCTATAACAAAGTGCCACAGACTGGGTGGCTTAAAGAACAGACATTTCTCACCGTTCTGCAAACTGAAAAGTCCAAGATCAAGGTGCTGGCAGATTTGGTTCATGGCGAGGACCCACTTCCTGGTTGTAGGCTTCTTCCTGTACCCTCACAGGGTGGAGAGAAGCAGCTCTGGTGTCTCTTCCTCTTCTTGTAAGGGCACTAACCCCATCGCAGGGGCTCCACCTTCATGACCTCCTCTAAACCTAATTACCCCCCCCAAAGGCCTCACCTCCTAATGCCACCACATTGGGGCTTCAACACATGAATTTTGGAGGAGAAACAATATCAATTCATAACAACCGGCTTGATCTTTTCTCCATTAGCCCATGATGTTCAGGGGGCCACGGCATGTAAGGGAAAGGGTCCTAGTCCATAACCACCTCTGAGCCCCCTTGTCTGTGCCCCCCAACCCTCTGTATGGCCCCGTGGAAGGGTCTCCTCACACTCTCTAAGGACTGCCTGTTTCTGTGTCTCTTCCTCTCTCCTCCTCCTCCCACCAACCACCTCCCACACACACCAGACTGAGGATTCCTCCAGTGCAGAGAAAGTGTCTGATTTCTCTTTTGCCTCCAAATACTCAGCACAGCGCATGGCCCAGAGTAGGACAAATAGGAAATGTGTATTGAAATTAGGCAATGGGCTAAGGCAGGCAGGGCTGGGTGGGTTGGAGATGCTTCTAGGCAGATAGAGAATCCTTTGGAGTAACAAGATGATGACAGAGACCTGAGGCCTTCAGAGAGGGAGAGCCACATGGGGGACAAGGCCACAAACTAGGAGAGCTACATTTCCTGATCACCAGCTGTATCCGTCTGCTCAGCTGCCATAACAAAGTACCATGGACTGGGTAACAATAGAAATATGTTTTCTCACAGTTCTGGAGGACAGAGGTCCAAGACCATGGTGCCATTGGGGTTTGCTTCTGGTGAGGGTTCTCTTCCTGGCTTGTCAGTGGCTGCCTTCCGGGTGTATGTGGCCTTTTTGTACGCATGCAGAGAGAGAGCAAGCTCTGAAAAGTAGAACTACCATTTTGATCCAGCAATCCTATTACTGGGCATCTACCCAAAGGAAAAAAAGACATTCTGTAAAAAAAGACACCTGCACTAGAATGTTTACAGCAGCACGATTCACAATTTCAAAGATGTGGAAACAATCCAAGTGCCCAACAATACATGAGTGGATTAATAAAATGTGGTATATGTATGCCATGGAGTACTACTCAGCCACAAAAAAAACAATGGTGATCTAACACCTCTTGTATTATCCTGGATGGAGCTGGAGCCCATTCTACTAAGTGAAGTATCCCAAGAATGGAAAAACAAGCACCACATGTATTCACAATCAGATTGGTATTAACTGATCAACACTTACGTGCACATATAGTAGTAACATTCATCAGGTGTTGGGCAGATGGGAGGGGGGAGGAGGGGATGGGTACATACATACATAATGCACCGTCTGGGGGATGGACATGCTTGAAGCTCTGACTCAGGTGGGGCAAAGGCAATATATGTAACATAAACATTTGTACCCCCATAATATGCTGAAATAAAAAAAGAAAGAAAGAGCAAGCTCTGGTGTCTCTCCCCCCGCCCCCCACTGTTGGATTAGGGCCCCACCTTTACAACCTCATTTAACCTTAATTACCTCCTTAATGGCCCTATCTCCAAATACAGTCACATTGGGGGTCTGGGCTTTCATATATGAATTTGGAGGGGACACAGTTCAGTCCCTAACACCTACTGTGGGGCAGGCACCCTTCATCTCTTTCCAATACCCTTTTAGGGTAAATATTATTATTGCCTGTTCATAGATAAGGCTTCCAGTGCAGTAGTAAGATCACGAGTTCTGAGCCCAGAGTTCCTAGGTTTAAGTTCTGACTTTACTATTTACCAGCTGGTTGACCTTGGGCAAACTGCTGAACTGAAAATGGGATGGTTGTGAGAATTACCTAAGAAAATACATACAAAGTGCTTAGAACAATGACCTGTCACATAGTAAGTCTCAAAATATTTCAGTCACTCTCCCTATGACAGGCTGGGGAGACAAATGCAGTATGTCACTGGGAATAAGGATAAAGGATTTGAAATAAAGACTGTGTTCTTAACTAAGGAGCTACATCACCCTGAGTCACCAGCCTCGAAGCATCTTGGGACTAGCAGGTGCCCACTGCCTTCCTCTTCTCTTCCTCCTCCCGCTCCTCTGTCCCCCTTGGCTGACCATAATCTGAAAGTGTAGTGTTATGTATGTTATTAATACATCAAATAACTTTTTATTTGCTTTGTTACTCATTTATTTAAAGTGTGTGGATTTAATGCATTGTTGTTCTCATCCCTAAAAAATTCTCTAACATTATTCTTATGTGGTGCCACATATCACACTCAGGCCCCAAATCTGTACTTAACAGCACCCTGTACTTAACAGCACCTTAATTCAGGCACCCTATACTTAACAGCAACAAAACTATCCATTCCTTCTTCTCTGCTGCCACCCCGTGGCCATGTCAGGTTACAACTAACATTTCTGCATGCTTTGGCAAGGTTGGGGATTTAACTTAATCTTGTCAGCTGGTTCTCAGTAAGGATAGGTAGTACGCTTCTGATTAAAGATATGTAACACTTATGGAAACAGGATATAGTAGATGGCTTTCTGCCCTATTGTGGTGAATTCCAGCCTACTCATTTTGCCGGGGGGATTTTCCCCACTTAAGTGGCATATGCTTACCTATGCCACTGCAGATCGGACATCAGGGATGACAGGACATAGTCCCTGCCCCCAGGGACTTCATACTCTGGTGTGTAAATAAATACAATTCAACTTTGGCAACCACACGTGCTGAAGACAGGGTTACCTTAAGGGAAAAGGAGGCAGAGGCATTCAAATCACTAGGACTTTCACATCTCACACTTTCACACCTCAAACTTTAAACGCTTCATTAAAGTAAACTAAAACAGCATGATGACAACAATAGATAATTTATTGAGATGTTTCTATGTGTTAACCAAAGTGCTACGTGCCTTACTGGTATTAATTCACTGACCTCTCATCCCAACTACTGTTTTCCCCGGTACAAACAGGAAAATGAAGGCACAGCTAGTACTCGTTGGATGCAGGCTTTGAACCCTCAGACCTTTTCTTAACCAATGTCACGATAACCTGTGTTCACCTGTGGGAACACACATGATGGTATAACTGCTTCTGTCCCATGAGACAGCAAAGACTAAGGATCCAGAGAGGATGTGAGATTTCAGCTGAGGTTTGAAGGATAAATAGTGTTTCTCTGAGAGGTCAGGGGGGAATTGGGGTCTTAAAAGCCCCTTTTAAATATATGGGATCAGGGTTTTGTAGGGGATGGATAGCAAAACAAAAACAAACAGAAAGCAGATGACGTCTGTGAAATGTTTGCTAGGTGCCACACCAAGCTAAGAACTTTAGTTCATTGAACCTTTCAGTCACCCTACGAAATAGTTGCTATTATTAACCTCATTTGGGAGACCAAAACTCAGAGGGACTAAGAAAGTTACCCACAGTTATCTACAATCAAAATTATTAGATTATTAAGTATGAAATATCTGATTTCTTTAAATACTAAGTTTGACAGTTGATATCTCTGACATTTCACTTTGACACTTCTTGTTTTATTTTTATTGTGAAGGTACATCCTCATTCTTTCTAACACATGGTTTGGCTTCTGATTATCTTTCAAATATTTTTTTAGAGAAATTTTTGTGAAACCATGGATAAGTCAAAAATTCGTGTTATTTTCAAATATGAGTTCCGTCGTGGAACAAATGCTGCGCATACAGCTCAAAATATCAATGAAGTATTTGGGAAGGATGTGGATAATGAATGCACAGTGCATCGATGGTTTGAGAAGTTCCATTCTGGTGCTTTTAATCTTGAAAATGAGCCATGTGGGTGACCTAAGGCCAAGGTGGATAATAATGAGCCGAAAGCTGTAGAGGAAGAAAATCCATCTCAACCTACGCCTGAATTAGCAGCAAGGTTTGAAGGTACTATTCCAACAATATTGGGCCATTTGAAACAAATCAGCAAGGTATAGAAGCTGGATAGATGGGTACTGCATGAATTAAACAAGCATCAGAAGAGAAATCATCTTAAAGCTTGCCTTTCTTTGCTGTCATGACATAAAGGTGAACCATTTCTACACCATATTATTACATGTGATGAAAAATGGATTCCTTTTGACAATCACAAGCATTCAGCAAAATGGCTGGATAAAGATGAAGTGCCCAAACATGGTCCAAAACCGAATATTCATCAAAAAAAGCTACTGGTGTGTGTTTGATGGTCCAGTGCTGGTATTATCCACTACAGCTTTAGGAAACCTAGTCAGTCTATTACAGCAGATGTCTACTGCAACCAACTGGATGAAATGATGAGGATGCTTGCAAAGAAGCAGCTGAGATTGGTGAATAGAGACAGTTCATGTGGACACCTTAGTGTTGATCAGTTAGTACCAATTTGATGGCGAGTACATGTGGTGCATGTTTTTCCATCCTTGTGATACCTCACTTCAAAGGATGGGCTCAATCTCTACCCAGGATAATATAAGAGGTGCTAGATCACCATTGTTTTTTGTAGTTGAGTAGTATTCCATGGTATT
The DNA here is from genome assembly GCA_004363605.1 of Indri indri. NCBI lineage: Eukaryota > Metazoa > Chordata > Mammalia > Primates > Indriidae > Indri > Indri indri. Next base: position 13,173 of record RJWJ010005856.1, read on the forward strand.
CACATGGTAGTAATACTCATTGGCTACCGGTCAGGTGGGGGTGGAATGAAGGGGTAAACCCACAACTAATGGAAGCAGAGTGCACTGTATGGGGGAAGGACACGCTTGTCACCCTGGCTTGGGCGAGACAAATGCATTACGTGTAACCAAAATGTTTGTACCCCCATATCCTGAATTTAAAAAGAAAAAGAGACAGGTCAATCCTCTTGCAAGACAACACTTGATCACATGTTGCACAAACAACGCTGCTCCACTACAGAGGCTGGACTTGGAAACTCTCTGTTTTCCACTATATTCACTAGACCTTGCACCAACTGACTACCACTTCTTCCAGGCTTTGGACCACTTCTTGCAAGGAAAAATATTCAATTCTCGACAAGCTGGAGAAAATGCCTTTTGTGATTTGATCACCACTCGCTCTCCAGGCTTCTTCGCTGCTGGCATAAACAAGCTACCATTAAGATGGCAAAACTGTGTCAATAGTTCAGGTGCATACTTTGATTAATTGTACTACTTCTTGTTTGAGATATAATTAAGTACACTTCTGATTTGAAATTGGACATTTAATATTTAATGACCTAATACATTCTTGGGGTGGAGGGAATAAATGGGAGTAAGAGTTCTCTGAGAATGCGTTTTTATATTGTGTTGGCTTTTAAACTAGGTAAATATTTTATATGTTCAAAAAAGTGCAAGCAAAAAGGATTTATAAAAGCAAACCCTAAAATTGAATCATACAGAAACAAATGAATCTATTTCTATAACAAATTATTAACATAACCACACAGAAAAACATTAAATCAAATTTTTTTGACTCAATACTCTGTACATCTTCAGCAGGAAACACTCTAATGACAAAAATAATGACTGCAAAGAAATCTTGAAATTTCTAGAGTTGTTATTACTAGTAGCATAGGCATAATTATGAAACTATTAGGTGAGTATTATTATATGATAGTTAAATTTAGTAAATATATAGATGTTGAGTTTCCATTGGAAGTATCAGTATGAACTTTTGATTTTTAAAAATATGTATTTTCCTAGTTGGTCTACTGAAAGGGCTTAGAAGCAATGACACCCCCATAGCAATGAGTATACCAAGTACCTATATTTTGGTTCTAAATGCCATTCTCCATCAAAAGGAACTCAAGCTTCTTGAAAAATGGCTAATTCCAAGTAATATGCAGGGAAAGTACCACATGATCCTGAAACATCTTAGGCCAAAAAAGAAAGGAAGGGCTCAGACTAATGGGTCATCTCAAAAGGATATAGGAGCTGGCTTGAAAAGGCTACCCATGGCCAAAAGCACCAAAATAATACTAGTAATAGACATTGAATTTTTCTTAAATCTGTATGTCCATAATGATTCTCAGAGAGAAAGTAAGGTAGAGCTATTCTTTGCAGAAGATTGCTAGGTAATAAAAGGAATTATATAACTAGAAAATCACCTTTTTGCATGCCCCAATGTAACAATATGATTCAGGCAAAGATTATCAATGGATGCCAAAACTATTAGGTAAAAGGTTATTGGAAGAAGACAGTATTCATACAGTTTCAAAGCATCACATCACAGACTACTTTCTACTTAGAAAGGAGCAAGTAATTTTACAGTATGGAGATTTGGCATTCACGACCTTAACCAAGTGATTAAACGCACTATCATCAAGCTGACACCAGGTACCCCCTGACTTGATGCAGAAAGAACTATACAATATCACTTGTTTGTATGATTGCCAAAAATGAAGAAACAATCTGAGAAATCAGAATGGGGAGCATTCTATAAGATAGTTTTCCCACACACTTTAAAAGCCCACAGCAGAAGGGCGCACATGGGCAGGCATCCAAGCTTCCAGGTGGTCAGGCCCAATGGACCCAACTGCCAACCCAGCCACCTGAATGAATTAACGAATGCATAAAACGCCACTGATGTGAGAAACAAGAACAAAGGCAAGGGGAGTGTACCAGTTTAAATGACACTATAGTGACAAAAATGCAATGTATGAGTTTGATTGGATCCTGAATTTTTTAAAAAGATTATTAAAGAAATTTTGGCAACATATAGGGAAAATTGAATATGATCTGTATTTCAGATATTGTTGAATTACTGTTTATTTTCTTGAGTGTGATAATGGTATTGTGGTTACAAAGAGTCATGACCCTTTTCTTAGGAGATGTACTTAAGTATTTAGGAGTGAAGTCAAGATATCCACAACTTACATACAAATGGTTCCACAAAAAACAGATACGGCAAGTGTAGCAAAAAACTATCAGTGAAGCGAAGTGAAGGATATACAGGTGACTAAACTGTAATATTCTTCTAACTTTCCCGTAGGTTTTAAGGTTTTCAAAATAAAACGCAGATTTTTAAAAATTCATTGGTTGATAAAATGTGAGTCCAAATGGCTTTAAGAGATCCTCTAATTCCACCCCTCATTTTACAAATGGGGAAACTGAGACCAGGGAGAGGAAGAGACTTGTCTGAGGGCACTCTGCTGGTTACCAAGAGAGCTAGAGGCCAGGCGTGGTGGCTCACGCCTGTAATCCTAGCACTCTGGGAGGCCAAGGTGGGAGGATTGCTTGAGCTCTGGAGTTCAAGACCAGCATGAGCAAGAGCGAGACCGCATCGCTATTCAAAAGAGAAAAATTACCTGGGCATCGTGGCATGCTCCTGTAGTCCCAGCTACTTGGGAGGCTGAGGCAACAGGATTGCTTGAGCCTAGGAGTTTGAGGTTGCAATGAGGCCACTGCACTCTATCCAGCGGGTAGACAGAGGGAGACTCTGTCTGAAAAAAAAAAAAAAGAGAGAGAGAGAGAGCGCACACCCTAGAGTCATTAACTTGTAGCAGTAAGTAGTAGTGGGTGGCAGTTTGTAGGGGGAGGATAGAGAAGGACTTTGGGAAGGTCTCTCTGGAATCATGGCAGGAAGGGTGTGCCCTCAGCAGGAGCAGAGCACATTTTAGGTCATAGCCACAGCCCAGATAGGGGGAGATTCTGACCTGAAACTCAGGCAGGCCCTAGAGACCCAAGGCTCCACCCAGCTCAACTCTTTTTTTTTCTCTTTAAATTCTTATTTATTTTCTTCCTCTAACCTATGCTTTCTATTACCTTTTTTTTTTAATGTTTCTATTTATTGAAACTTGATCATTTTGCTTTCTCCACCAAGAACATGACATCATAGAAATAATACAGATGTTGGAACTACACAAACCTGATTTTAAATCCTGCCCTGCCCACTAGCTGTACAACCTGGAATGTTACTTAACCCCACTAAGTCTTGATTTCTACATCTACTACTTCCTACTTTAAAAGAACATGCTATTCAATGAGCCATAAGGTTCATTCTTAAGTGTTCATTCATCTTTTATCAAGTGCCAGGCACAGCTGTGGGCACCAGAACAGTAAAAACACTTATTTGAAGGCTGGCTGTGCTCTAAATGCTTTATACGAATTGACTCATGTTACTATCCCCATTTCACAGAAGAGGGAACTGAGCCACGGAGGAGTTCATTATCTTGCTCCCAAAGCTAGTACCAGCTTATTCCTGGAGTACAAGCCTTACCCTCTGTGCCATATACAAGGAGGAAAACAAAGCCCATGTCTTCATACTTCCATTGCAGAGGAACGTGAAATCTGGAAAAGTACTGGGACACAGCCTGTCACAAATATTAGTTCTTCTTTCCTTCCCCCAATTCCATGGCTAAAAAGGAGAATCACATCAAATAAAGAGGAAGAGAAGTGATCTGAGCACTATCCCATTTCAACTCCTTCCCTCTCTTACTCTTAAAAGAATAAGGAAGTGAGCACTTGTTAGAACAGAATAAGAACACTGAGCACTTGTTCTGTGACAGATGCAGTCGCTCACCTTCATCCATAAGTCAGTGATTCTCATACTTGAACAGGCCTCAGAATCACCCGCAGGGCACGTAAAAAGTTTGCTCAGCCACTTCCAGAATCCCTGATTCAGTAGGGCTGGGTTGTACAGCCAGAGAATGGGCATTTCTAACAAGATCCCAGGTGATGCTGAGGCCGCCACTACTGCTGTTGCTGCTCAGGGGACCACATGTGAGAACCACCATCACAGAACTCTACAAAAAAGTATTTTTGTTCCCATTGCAAAGATGAAGAAACTGAGCCTCTGGTGAGGCTAGATGCCTCACCAGAGGCTACACCACTAGTGAGTGACAGAGACAGGATTTGAACCCAGATCTGTCTGACTCCAAAGCCCAGGCTGTTTCCACTTCACCCGAGTTAGAGATTTAACATTCTAAGATTTCCCCATTACATGTCTGTTTGCTTTACTTTAGAACTTCTGTTCTTGAAAGGCAAAGTCAAGGCTGTGTATGTGAGTGCATGATATATTTTCATATCCAACAAGAACAGAAGATGGCTTGTATAGGTGATTTTTAAATGTCCCTGTCCATTGCCCAGTAACTTCTCTTCTAGAAATCTATGAGAATGATCCAAAATACAGCTCAAAACATAAAGATGTTAAGTGTTTTAGCAAAAAACTGGGACTCTAAAGAGCTAATATTAAGACACTATTTAAATAAATTATGGTATACCCAAATGATGGAATATCATATAGTTATTGAAAATTATTTATTTAGAATTTTTAAAACATGTCTAAGTATTTATGATATAATATTAAATAAGGCAAAGCACAAAACTGAATTCAATAAGCACTCAATGTATTAAAAATATTTAAAAAAAGACCAGAAGGAAATAAATGAGAGCGTTGACTACAGTTCTTTCTGCTCCTAATAATTTTCTGTGCTTTTCACACTTTCTGCAATGAGCTTTCTTAGTCAAAAACAACCATGCACTTTTGTTTTGTTGATTAAATACAACAGATACTTTCAAAACTCTTCTCTACAGTTAGTCAAATCCTGAATAGCCAGGAAAATCAAAACTGTGAGTTTTGAAGCTCATACTTAATTCCAGATTACATTTTCCCTGACCCTAGAATATACATTTTTAAAGTAAAAAGCAAAAGGAAAAAAACTCAAATGCCAATCATTATAAATACACAGAAAAAAAGACTAGAAAGATGCCTGTAGATATAACAGGGATTAATTTTGGTTGGTGGAATTATATGGCTTTTTAAATCTTTTTAGCTTAACAATTTTTATTTTTCTACAAAGAACATCTGTTCATTTCGTAATAAAAAAAGTGTTCGCTCTTTGTTTTTAAGAGACAGCCACCAAAGAAATTATAGCACATCTATACAATGGAATATTAATAGCCACTAAAAAAATGTTGTAGAAGAATATTTAATAACATGAAAAAAGTCTGATATATTATTAGCTGACCACACTATAAAACAGTATGTTCAGAATGATCCCATTGTTTCATTTAAAAATAAACAAAATGTCTATGTATACATAGAAAACACACTGGCAGGAAATATACCAAAATATTAATAATGTTTTACTCGTCTAGGTGGTAGATTAGAGATTATTTTTCTTATTTTTGCTTCCGTATTTTGGCCAATTTTCCTCTACTGGATATGAATTACTTTTCCGATATGCAAAAAAAAAAAAAAACATATTTTTAAAAAAATCTAGATTGAACAAAAAGTTACCTTGTTAAATAAAAGAGAGATAGCGAAAAAGACAAGTAGGAACATCTTACTGAAAGATGATCTCCTTTACAAGCTTTCCACCTCCACCCCAGCTCTAATGTTTAAGTCCATAAAACACTTGTCCTTCAGCATCCATGAGGGCAGTCAGCATCCACCCTTCCTCCTGTTCCAGACTTGGTAACACTGGAGCGGGACAGGGAATGCAGCAGCAGAGGCCACCCCACCCAACGGGGGAAACACGCGTCATCTGAAACCTTTAAACAAGACCCTGATGGAGAAGAGGGTCTAGGGAAAAGAATTTAACTGCCTTCTAGGGCTATGGATCTGATTACAAGTAAATATAATTTACAATCATTTGATTAAGGAAATGCACTATTTACGTTGCAAATAACACACTAACTAGAGAATTATACTCTCAGACTTGGCAGAGACCTCTGAGATCATCTGAAGACAATTTCCAGGACATTGTCTTTAGAATGCTGTGTAAATATTGACTGGAAACAATAACAGAGATGTCACGCCAGAAAATCTTAAGTAAATAGTTCAAAAGCCTGGCTTCCTGTTTATACAATTTTATGTCACTTTATTGCTAGCCACAAGGTAATTCAGCATTCTGATTTAATCTATGAATTCCTTGATTTTACACATAATAAAAGGGACTACAAAGGACAGCTAAAAAGCCAGAAGACAAAGTAAGGAACAAAAATAAACAAGGACATGTGCCTTCCAGCCCAAACTGAAAAATCTATGCAACTAGACTATCAGTTCAATCTATTTCCAGATCACTATCCTCACTGTGACAGGTGGCAGAGTTACGCACAGACGTCAGCACCAAGACTTCTTTTTCTGGGAGTAATCCAAATTCCTGGAGAAAAGCTTCAAGGTCCACAGCGAAGAAATCCTCCCCCAGCTGATCAGTGACACGAACAAAATTGCCGATCAATTCACCCCCCTTATATATCAGCAGGGCAGGAAGGGCATTCCTGGTGAACCGACTGCTGGCCCCAATAACTGAGCTCTTCACCCGGCAGAATTTGACAGCCGGGTACTCCGAAGCGAGGCAGATCATGCAACCATTCATGGCTTCGGTCCCTGGAATGCCATCCTCATAAATATGGACCATGATGAGAGTGCTTTTCTGTTCTTTATCAATCATGTCTAAAAACCCTTCTCCACTGGGGATCTCAAAAACCTGCTTGAATTGGGGCCCCTTGTGAAGCTGCTGCCGCATCTCTTCCATTCTCTGCTTCCGGTATTGCTGCAGAAACTCTTCGTCATCTTGGTCCTCATTCATCATGGCAAATTCTTTCAGAGTCATCTGCAGGTGGACCAGCAAGCGAGCATAAATACACAAAACTGAATACTCAGGATAATAGTCAACAGGTCCCGCATGCTTATAATATACAAGGCACCATGATGAATGCTTTATATGCATTATATCTCACTGCATTCTTATGACAACCACATTGGGAAGGGACTTTCATTATCCTCATTTTATAAATGAGGTTCCAAGACTTGATATTATTTGCACAAGTTCACCCAGGTAATAAGTATAAGACCAGGTCTCAAACCAGATTTTATTTATTTATTTTTTAATTGTTTTAGGCAAGCATGAAAATGAGGTTTACTGAGGAGAGAAGGATAGGATTATAAGGCAAAAACAAGATACAGGTTTATAGAGCATAGTACATACGCCACAGATGATGATCAGACCCATTGTAGCAGCGGGACAAGCAAAAGGAAGGGCAAAGAGAGCTCAAACCAGATTTTAAAAACCCAGGTTTTAAACTACAATATCTTATTGCCTCTCAATCCAAATAGGCAGCATCAGATATGACTTCATGAGATTTTTTTCTTTTTTTCAATCTTGACAATGCATTAATTATTTTATCTACTGTTTTGTTTTCGTTGAAAAGACAACAGGACATTAAGGAATTTTTTAAAAGAACACCCATAATCCCTGCCCTGCACAACCCCCCAACACACACAGGCATACACACACACAACACACACAGTCCCATGTACTCTCTAAGAATTCTTCTTTTCATTACCAGTCACATGCTGAAATAGTTTTGCTTTTATAGCAGTAGCCATGGGTATACTAATTAAGCTATAGCCAGCTTGTGGAACTTAGCCTAAGTATTTCCTCGTGTTTCTAAATATTTTTATAAAATTATATATAGTGTATCATATTTTGCTTAACCACTCCCCTAATGCTAGCCTTCAGACAGTTTCCAGTTTTGTTCCACTGCATATAAAACAGCAGGACAGAGACAGCCTCTCTCAAGAGTGACCCATGTGGTTGTGTGACATTGCCTCACTCTGGTCTCTCACCTCGGTATAAGGAAGCAGCTGTGAGCAGGGGACACAATACCCTACAGCCAGTTTAAGTTACAAAAGCATCTTCCTTCTCCTGCTCCCCTAATAAATAAACCCTAGCTCTGCCTAATCTTGTATGGATTAGTGGTCAGGCAGTTGGAGACCATGCTAGATCAGAACAGATGTTGTTACCATACCATGACCATTGTGAGTTCCCTGTTTTACTTATTGCCAATTTAATTCCCATCTCATAGCTCTCCACTCTATCTCGGCCTACCAGAGTGGCTCTTTCTAACCTATTCTGGTCTTTGCCTGTGTCTGATGCCCTGAAATCATCCTTCTGGTCAAGGTGAATGACTCCTAGTTTAATCCTCTTATCTGCTCCCTGCTCCTGTCTGGTATTTTAGCTTTGGGCCATAGTTTAATGATCTCAGGCACTCCTAGACATTCATCTATGGTCAGAGGGTACAAGGAGAAATACAGAATCCCTTTTAAAACTGAGAAGACAGGAGGGCATCAGGGACCTAGTTCCAAGTATCTTCCAGAGTGTCTGCTTCTATTATAAGGCCTCGTTAGAATAAATTCTCATGAACAGGCTTCAGATGAAATAAAGCAACATCATGGAAAGAACAGAAAAATTTGGATCAGTATCCTAGCTCCTGCTAGCATTTACCAGTTGCATGACCTGAACAAGTCTCTAATGCTCTCTATGCATTGTTTTCATCATCTGCAAAATGGGGATACCATCACCCTCAAAGGGTTATTTCTGGTCCAAGGTAAAATCTCAATAAAAGAAGGGAAACTAACATTTACTGAGCATTTTTAATGGGCCAGGCACTGTGATGGACAGTTTCCCCACACAGCCCAGGTGGGGATGATACTGACCTCATTTAACCAATGAAAAACCAGACTCAGAAGGGAAGAGATTTTTTCACACAGCCAGTAGTGGCAGAGCTGAGATTCAAACCCAGGTGTGTCTGAGTTATGACATGGCTCTATAATTTCTCCTGCACTGAACTCTTCTGGCTTCTCAGAGGCCAAATCAAACATCCTCCACCTTTTAAATCACTAACCCAATTCTAGCAGCCAGGGCAGCTTCCGAGAAAAGCCCAAGTGCTGCTGATTACCTTCCCACTGATCTTCTCCTGGAGGTCCTTCTGTTTCTGTTGCTCTTCCTCTTCGTCCAGATGGGACCTGCAGGTCATTGACAGCTTCTTGATCAGCCTTTCCATCTCCCGGCACTGCTCCTCCCTTTGTTCTGTCTCCAACTGCTTGAAGCGACGCCAGTCATTGATCACACCTTTTGGACCTGAGTGAACATGGATGTGACCAAGAAGAATGGGCTAGGAATTGCGGACCAGCTTTCATCTGTAGGTGGGTGCTCACATCTGTCTGAAGCTTGCTCCAACCACTGCATAGTTAACACAGAGCCTCTGTGCACTCTGCACACAGTGGTCTACACACAGTGATGTGCCCTGCAGCACTGTTTCCAAAAATTAAAGGGCCAAGCTAATGCCCAACATTAGGAGATGAGTTAAATAAATTATAATTCATCTATTCAAAGGAAAATAAAGCAACTCTTAGAAAGAATGAGGCAGCTCTATGTTTCCCACCATGAAAGACATTCCAAATATATTAGATTAAAAAAAAAAAAAAGCAAAATGTAGAACAATATCATGATATGATCCTCCAGTTTTTACAAAATGAACTATATGTGTACGTGAGTATTTATGTCATGGATATGCGTATGTTTGTTTATACACTGTATATCCTAGTCCCTTGTCATGTGACTTGCCGTACCTCCTGTGGGATGACAACATGTATCCCCAGCCCAGTGATGTTAGGCTTGGCCATGTGACTTGATCTATCCAATGGATTGTGAGCAAACTGAAGTATGCCAGGTCTGAGGAAAAGATTTATGAGCTATTGTATGTTTCCAACAGCTCCTCTCTTGCTCTCTATGCTCGGCCACGAAAACTATGTCCTAAACAGGGGTTACTCCTTCAGCCTAGTTCCTGGAATGAGAGAACATATGAGGCAAAAGCAGAGCCACCACTGACCCACAGGCTGCATGTAGTATGACTGAGAATAACCTTTGTTGTCACAAGCAGGTTTTGGGGTCATTTGTTACCACAGGAAAAATACACAAAAATCTATATAAAGCAAACTTTAAAATGCTACCAAGAAACACTAAGAAAAGACTTCAATAAATGGAAAAGGAAAATCATGTTCCTGAATAGAAATACTCAATACTATAAGGTGCCAATTATCCCCAAATTAATCTATATATTTAATGCATTCCCAATGAAAATATGTGAATACACATATTTGCTTTGGAAACAATAATAAAGCAAAAGTTAAGAAAAAATGACACAGTAGAGTACTGAAGGGGGTCTAGCCCTACCAGATACTAAAATATTTTAAAATTGTGAGACATAACCCAGTAAAAGACAAATCAATGGAAGACACTATAAAGTACAGCTAAAGACCCAACATAAACGGAAATTCGGTACATGATAAAATTATTTTCAAAATAAAGGACAAAAGATGGCATATTTAATAAATGATGCTGAAACAACTGAGCAGCAATATGATAAAAGCCGGAGCCTTACTGCATATCTTACACCAAAATGAATCCCAGATGAATCAGTATTTAAGTATAAAAAAAAACTAAATTATAAAAACACTAAGAAAAAAGTATGGGAGAATCTTTTGATAAAGCAAAGTGAGGCCTTTCATAAAGTGGTGTGAAGAAAGGTCTTTTAAGTAAAAAACTATAAAATAACACTTTTAAGTACACACAAAAATATAAATTTTCTGCCAGGATAAGAACATATAAAGTCAAAAAACAACAACAAAGTGAAAGAAATATTTACAAATTATACCACAAATTCCCTTAATATATGGCTCCCCAAGAAGAAAAAGACCAACCACCCAATTTTAAAAATGAGCAAAGGATATAAAAATATCTCTTACAATTATTAAGAGAAACCAAGAACGGTGGCTCATACCTGTAATCTCAGCACTTTAGGAGGCCGAGGCGGAAGGATCGCCTGAGGCCAGAAGACTAGCCTGTCCAAACATAGTGAGAGCCCCGCCTCCATAAAAAAATAAAATTAGCCAAGCATGGTGGCATGTGCCCACAGTTCCAACTACTCAGGAGGCTGAGGCAGGAGGACTGTTTGAGCCCTGGAGTTCAAGGCTGCAGCGAGCTATGATTGTGCCACTGCACTCCAGCCCGGGTGACAAAGTGTGACCCTGCCTCTAAAAAAAAAAAAAATATATATATATATATATATATATATATATATATATAATGAAAAGAGGTTCAATCCACCTGTTAAAAAGAAAGATGGAAAATAAAACTACAATGAGTTACTATCTGTCATCCATCAGAATGGCAAAGGTCAACAAGTTTGATAACACAGTAGGAAGACAAGCGCACAAAGAAGTATCAATTAAACTATAAATTGGTGCTTTTGAAAGTATTAAAGTATGAAAGTATAAATACGCCATTTACAGGAAGTTATACTACCAAATACATCTATGATTTATGTGATATCAAACAACTACTAATTTGAAAAGCAGGATTCAAACCAAGGCCAGTCTGTGTTCATTACCATGCTGCTATGCACACACATTTGTATTGTGCAGTAAAAAGGCTAGAAGCATACACAGTGAAATGATAAGACTGGCTTATCTCTGGAAGTGGGACTGGAGTTAGAAGTGATTAGGAGACTTCTAATTAATTCATGTTTAACGAACATTTTTTAAGCCAGAACTCAGGGTTTTCCAATACCTGTGTTAACTGAGATGCCTTCCCCGGCCAGCTCAGCTTCTGCAGGCATGGAACTGCTGGCTGGAGCATCCCTGCCTCGGTCTTTGTCCTCGTGGTCACTGTCCTCATCCTCACTGCTGCTGTAGTAGTACTGCAGTTTCTCCCCCAGCAACTTATCATCCAGGGTAGTCATGGTGCCTGGAAGAGAGCAACAAACCAGGCTCTTTGCTGACTTGAGCTAGACAAACATGAATCAGAATCATAGCAGGCTCATTTGTGCTGAGATCCTACAATGTACAGGACCCTAAAATTGATTTGTCTTCATAAACAGAATCTCAACAAATCCCTACAATGACCCTGTGTATTAGGGTTTACCATGCTCTTTTTATAGAAAATAAAACTGAAGCTCAGATAAAGGAAGTTTCTTTCCCAAACTTTACAGCAAATGGTAAAGCTGGGACCAGACCCCAGGGATGCCTGACTCCAAGAACCTGAGGTATGAATTACTGTCTCTTGAATAATACATACTCGTACTAGTGCACTGGCTCAGAGGAGTCTATTTTACTGACTAGTGGTTTTATCCATGCTTATTTTTAGTTTTCCTATCAACTAAGACTGTTGGGTAATTGAAAAATTGGGTAAGAATCCTCAGGAAAAACTCAAAAAGAACCATCAAGAGTATGAGCTGAGTCACTTGCTTGTCTAGGCAATCACTCATCTGTCTCTGGCCTTCAACCTCCCAGTCAGCACACTGAGGGCTTTGAGGGATGGTCTCTGAAGCCCTACTAATTCTGATTGGTTAAAAGAAGGGCCCACACCCCATACCAAGATTTTAATAATTCTCCAGTGTTTAAAAGACCATGGAGGGCCAGGCTTCTGCATCAGAAGCAACCAAGGTCATTTTGGAGAAAAGGTAGAGCTTAGCCCCACAGGCCTACTTGAGAATCCAGCAGTAATGGCAAAACAAAAAACCCTCTAGTACTCCTTCCTCTAAGCATCCCAACCCCAACACTATGCTGCCTTTATTAAAGACTTATCACTGGGCCTGTTATACTCCATTACAAAATGATTCTCTCCCATGGGACAGGGAGCTCTTGAAAGCAGGGGCCTCCAATAGCTAATCTCCATGCCCGATGCCCAGCACAACGTCTCTGCACAATTTGCTAAACCTACATATAGGCAGCCTGGATCGGTGGGAGAATCCGGGCCCCAGCAGTCAGATGGGGAGAGGGGTGCAAAGGAGGCAGGGCTTGATTGAAAGAGAGGTAGAAGTTCCAGGGAGGGGCAGAATCAAACTTGGAGGTGCCAGGGATGGGCCAAAGGGGGCGCACAGGTGATGAAGAGAATGGAAGGAGGCTCGCTCGCGAGGGCGGGGCCCGTGGAGAGGGGCGCGGAGGGGGCGGAGCCGCGGAGGTGCGGACGTGGGGAGACGCGGGCGGTGAAGGCGGGGCCCCCGGAAGGGCGGCAGGGGGGGCCCCGGAGCCTTTGGGGGAGCCAGGAGCAACCCAGGGCAGGTGGGACCAGCGCAGGAGGCGAGCCACAGAAATCGTTTTGATTGTGCGCGTGAAGGAGACGCGAAGAAAAGACAGTTTTACTACTCAGGCTCGCCAACCACCCTCCCACCAGTGGTCCATGGCCGCCGTTTCTTCCCGGCTGACCCCAATGCAGTTACCCGGCCTAGCTCGGTCTGGATCCCTTTAGGCTAGCAGCTCCGGGCACCAGAAGTAAGGGAGCGCTCACTTAGAGGAAGAGAAGTGGACCGGCGCCCTGAGAGCTACAGAGAAAAGCCGCCGGAGTCCCGACTGCGCGGACCAATGAGACAGGCTTCCTGAGTCATGGCGGACACACGCTGTCCAATTAGAAGCGGCTTTTCCCGGCGGTAGTGGGAGGAGCTACAGGTCCTACTTTGGGACAAAATACCTCGAAAATATTAATACGCTTCTCTTTGTTTTCTTTTGGTTTGGGTGACGAAAAGGTGACCTCCGGCTATACAATAAGAAAAATTTATTTATTTCTAAGTTTCCAAAATCATTCCAAACGTGTTTTTTTAATTGGTTCTTCATCATATCACGTCTATTAAGATGGAAAACTGACTCGGAAACGTTAAGTAATTTGCCCAAGAACACACATCCCTTAAGTACGTGGCTTGCATTAAAATTTTTAAAAATAAAATAAAATCCGGGCGTAGTGGCGCGCGCCTGTAGTCCCAGCCACTGGGGAGACTGAGGTGTTGGACTAGCTTGAGCCCAGGAGTTCTGGGCTGTAGTGCGCTATCCGCACGGGTTGTCCACACTAAGATCGGCATCAGTGTGGTGACCTTCGCAGAGAACCACCAAGTTGCCTACGGAGGGATGAACCGGCCCAGGTCAGAAACCGAGCAGGTCAAAACTCTGGAACTCCATGCTGATCAGTTGTGGGATCGCGCCTGTGAATAGCCACTGCACTCCAGCCTAGGCGAGACTCCCAACTCTTTAAGGAAAAAAAAAAAAAAAAAAAGCCAGGTCCATTACAACCAAAGGCAATGTGAAATCCTGAATTGGATACTGGCACAGAAAAAGGACATAAGTGGGACAACTGACGAAATTTGAAAAAGATCTCTTAACTAATATTAGCTAATGGTATTGTATCAATAGTTTTGGCAATCGTACTACCGTTATGTAAGATGTTAACCTTCCGCGATTCTTGATGAAGAGTATAGGGGAACGCTATCCTACTTTTGCAACTTTGTTTTCTTTTTCCTCAGACATATTTTATCGTCTATTTTGCCACTTTTTCAAAACTTAAAATGATTTTAAATTCAGAGCCCTTGTTGAGGTATCCAATATGCAACCATAAAGTTGCTTATAAAAAGCTTTGTGCAAATCGAACCATATAAAATATTCTAGAACGATACACTGTTTAAAATAGGGCTCTTAATTTGGGGGAGGGTTTCTTAATTTGTGGTTCTAGGACAACCTGAAATTGTCTGCAGATTTTCTGTATGTGCTTATTTTTCTGAGAAGCTGTTTGTTGAGGCTATTAAAGGAATCAGAAGACACCCTCCCCCCCCCCATTTTAAGAACAATTTATTCAAAGAGCTCCCATGGTGACTATTTATATTTTTGTTTGCAGAGTGAATAACTTAATTATCTTTGTGTGAAGAGCAGATAAGAATATGCTTGTGCTCTGCTTTAAGTGACACAAAAGGCACCCAACAAGAGTGCCTTTGCATTCCTCATAAATACTTGTTAAATGAATGCTTGATAAATGTTTTGTTTTTAATTTTGTTTTTACTCAGATCTCCCTAAAGTAGGAATCTTCCTCATCTATGGTGGTTGCTTGTCCCTTATCCTTCACTTTAAATTTAGGGCTGTAATCCTCAAGGGGACCTTCAGTGCTGCCCAACAATCTACATTTCAATACTCAGGCTACTCTCCCACTCTCTTAAGAGAAGCAATTTATATCTCTTCTCTCAAATTTTCAACACTCCCTCGTCTCCCCTGACTTAACTGACCTCGACTCTTATTTCCCCTGAAAAATGAAGGCAATCAAAAGAAGCTTGTGCACTTGGTTCCACCCCAAAATGTACCGCCTGCATCTGTGCCTGTTAAATGAATCCTTGATGCAGTGGACCCCATTCCTTCAGTCTAGTGAAGGATTCTGCTCCTGAAATTATCTCCCCTCTCTCTCTCCTGCATTATCAGGCTTTCTTTCTATGGTATACTAATATGCTTACAGTTCTCATCTTTAAAAAAAAATCCTAAGATTTTTCCACCTTTCAGATTATTAAAAATCCAAAAATTTTGTAATAGACTGTGGAGAAAGAAATTGCTGGTGGGAGTGTAAATTGATTCAACCCTTATGGATGGCATTTGGGAAATACCTATCAGTATTGCGAAAATACATACCCTTTAACCCAGTAATTCCACTTCTGGGTTCATCCTATAGATATACTTACCTCATTTCTCTGATCCTTTTTACAGCAACACCCAAAACAGTTTTGTGTGTCCTCTCCTCTATTTCCTCCTCGTCCCACTTCAAGTAGGCTTCCCACCAGTCACTGAAACCATATTTGTGAAGATAACCAATGATTTCCAAGCTTCCAAATCTGTGGTCAAGTTGCAACCCTGCTCTTACTGAACCACTAGGCAACATTTGACAGTTGTCACTGCTCCTATAAATGCTTTCTTATCTTGGTTTTCAGGGTACTACCTTCTCCTTATTTCCTCCAACTTCACTGACATCCTCAGTGACCTCTCTTGTTCCTCACCTCTAAATAGTGGAGTGCTCCAGGTTCAGTTTTTTGGCACCTTCTCTTATTTATTTATTCATTTATTCTTTCATTTAGAGACAGGGTCTTGCTTTGTCACCCAGGCTGGAGAGCAGTGGAGCAATCGTAGCTCACTGCAGCCTCAAACTCCTAGGCTCAAGCAATCCTCCTGCCTCAGCCTCCTGAACCTGGGACTGCAGGCATGCACCTCCATGCCTGGCTAATCTTATTTTTTGTAGAGATGGGATCTTGCTATGTTGCCCAAGCTAGACTCAAACTCCTGGCCTCAAGTGATCCTCCCACGTCGGCCTCCCAAAGTGCTGGGAATACAGGCATCAACCACCATGCCCAGCCTCTCTTCTTTATATATCCTCACTCTTGTCAAAGAATAACATGGAGGCAGTTAATTATATGTGAACAAGTTTACTTATATGAAGGAGAAAGCAAATAGGTAAATGTCAAATAAAGATTTTTTTAAAAACTGGATTTATAAAAGAAGGAGGAAAAGTGGGATGTTGAGAAACCATGATGAGTCTTGTTCATTTTTCTAGAGAGAAACTGACTAGCTGTCAGGTTGCAAAGTGGTCAGTCTAGGCAGTCTCAAGACATCAAAGAAAACAATGTTAATTCTTCATGGATTTGTGATAAAACCTTGAAAATTTAACCATGAAGTGTATGGAACAAGTTTTGTCTGCATATTGTTAACACATCTACCTTGATTGAGCCAATTCTATGCCATTTCCCTCGTCAGAATTTTCACTGTTTCCCACTGCATTAGTCAGAGTTTTCCAGATTAACAGAAGATAGATAGATAGATAGATAATCTGGAGACTGAAGAGAACCAATGGTGTAGTTCCAGTCTAAGTTCAAAGGCAGGAGAAGTTCAGTGTCCCAGCTCTAAGACAGTCAGGCAGAGAGGAAATTCTCTTTTTATTTTATTCTAGGCCTTCATTAATTGAATAAGGCCCATCCACATTAGGGGTGGAGGGAATCTGCTTTACTCAGTCTACCAATTCAAACATTAACCTCATCCAGAAACACCCTCACAGACACACCCAGAATAACGTTTGATCAAATATCTGGGAAATCCACGTCCCAGTCAAGTTGACTCATAAAGTTAACTATCACACCCAGTTTTTAGGCATAACGAGTACCTAAAGAGTAGATTCGACCAAAAGGGCTTCACTGTCTTTCATGCAAGAACATCAATTAGATGCTGGCTTTAGATGATAACAATGTGGTAATCTGTAGGTATCTGAATATCAGACAGCAGAAAAGAACAAAAAGTATGGACACAAATATTGTATTCTGAGAAAAATCTGAAATTACTTTGTGCATAATTTTATGTGACTTCCTAAGAGAATAATTCTTTTTTCTTTTAGAGAATAATGCTTAAGGATTAATTTAACAACCTTGCTTTTTAAGTGATGATTTATTTTGTCTTTTTGAAGTGTTTATCCATGTATAAAATATGTATTAAAAACAAAAATGAGATACCACTACACATTGATTAGAATGGACTAAATCCAAAACACTGAACATCAAATGCTGGCAAGAATATAGAGCAACAGGAACACTCATTCATTGCTCATGGGAGGACAAAATGGTACAGGCACTTTGAAAGATAGTTTGGCAATTTCTTACAAAACTAAATATAATCCTTACCATATGATTCAGCAATCACACCCCTTCGTATTTACCCAAATGAAGTGAAAATATATGATGCATATCCACACAAAAACCTGCACAGACATATTTATCCATATATATTATCCGTATTTATAGCAGCTTTACTCGTAATTGCTAAAATGTGGAAGCAATCAAGATGTCCTTCAGTAGGTTAATGGATAAACAAATTGTAGCACATCCCCCAAAAATGGAATATTATTCAACACTAGTAAGAAATGACCTATCAAACCATGAGAAGATATGGAAGAAATTTAAATACATATTACTAAATGAAAAAAGTCTATCTGAAATAGGTACATACTATATGATTCCAACTATATGACATTCTGGAAAAGGCAAAACTATGGCAACAATAAAAAGATCGGTGGTTGCCAGGGAGTAGGGAAGAGGCCTGAAGAGCACAGAGAATGTTTAGGGCAGTGAAACTGTTCCTTGTGATACTATATATTTATCAAAACCCACAGGATGTACAACATCAAGACTTAACCATAATGTAACTATAGATTTTGGGTGATAATGATGTGTCAATGTAGATTCATCAATTGTAACAAATGTTACCATTCTGATGTGGGATGTTGATAGTGGGTGAGGTCGTGGGGAGAGGGGAAGGGCTCAATTTTGTTGTGAACCTAAAACAAAGTCTATTTTAAAAAGTGTGTTAGTTTTTCACTGGATTTCATCTTGGCTGGTGCTATGGTTTGGATATGGTTTTTTTTGGCCCCACCAAGTCTCATGTTGAAATTCGATCCCCAATGTTGAAGGTAGGACCTAAGGGGAGGTGTTTGGGGAAGATCCCTCCTGAATGGCTTGGTGCCTCCTTGCAGTAATGAGTGAGTTTTTAGTCTATTAGTTCCCTTAAGAACTGGTGGTTAAAAAGAGCCTAGAACCTCCTCACTCATTCTCTTACCTCTGCTCTTGCCCTGTGATCCCTGCACACATTGGCTCCCCTTTGCCTTCTTTCATGAATGGAAGCAGCCTGAAATCCTCATCAGAAGCAGATGCTGGTGCCATGCTTCTTGTATAGTCTGCAGAACTGTGAGCCAAATAAACCTCTTTTCTTTATAAATTACCTGACTTCAGATATTCATTAATAGCAACACAAATGGACTAAGATAGGTGGTGAGTAACTATCAGACTACTATTATTTAGGACTATTTTAGTAAATAAATTTACATTAGCCATTTGAGCTATTGTGGCTAGGTATAAAATTCGAATTGTTTTGTATGTTATTTGGGTCATGAATAGAAAAAATAATGGATGACTTCTTATGAGTGGGGAGATTTAATTCAGGATAGAAATTCTAGCATAAGTCAGTAAAAAACAGTGTCTTGGACCTCTCTTAGTAAGTTACCATTTGGGGCTCTTAGTAAAATGTGAGCAACTGAAAGATTTGTTTTAATACTTGGAAAAGATGTTAACCGTGTCCAAAATACAGGTCACATTTTGATGTTATAAGCATAATAGGGCCATTTAAGTATATGAGAAGTGTTGTCCTGGAGATGTGCCAGTAAGTATCAACTATTGTCTCAATTCAGTTGCTCTGAGTTTAAAAATCCTGTCTCAATTCCATATAGATGTATGAGAAAACAATTGGACCATACTTTGCATTATAAATACCATATTTTATTATTTTTTAAATGTCCTATGGATTTCTTTAAGGTTACAAGAAATATGTTAGAAAACTGTTATTAGTTATAACTGTATTAGTTATCTCTGCTGTATAACTAATTACCCCAAACCAATGGCTTAAAACAA
The DNA here is from genome assembly GCA_004363605.1 of Indri indri. Classification (NCBI taxonomy): domain Eukaryota; kingdom Metazoa; phylum Chordata; class Mammalia; order Primates; family Indriidae; genus Indri; species Indri indri. The sequence goes on from RJWJ010005856.1 coordinate 32,544, forward strand.
CAAACATTTATTATCTCACAGTTTATGTGGATCAGGAATCTGGGTATGACTTGCTTAGCTAAGTGCCTCTGGCTCAAAGTCTCTCATGATGTTGCAGTCAAGTTGTTGGCTGGGGTTGAGGTATCATCGGAAGTCTCAACTGGGGGGTGGGAAAATAGAGAACCACTTTCTAGCTGACTTGCATGGTTGCTGGCAGACTTTGTTTATTCACACATAGATTTCTCCATAGACATCCTGAATGCCCTCACAATCTGGTAGCTGGTGATCTGAGTGAGAGAGAGAGAGAGGGAGAGAGAGAAACCACAGTCTTTTATAACCTAACCTAAGAAATGACAGTCCATTATGTCTGCTGTATTGCTTTCATTAGAAGTGAGCCAGTGAATCCTGCCCAAACTCAAAACGTAGAAATTACACAAGAGCATGGATAACTGGAGGCCATCCTACAGACTATCACAGCAGGTTCTTTGGAAGGACTGAAGTCCAGTTAAATATAAAAACTTATTTAGGTCAATAATATTGTAGAGGGTTTTGAAGTTAGATAACGTAATTAAATGCCAGAAAGGTTGGCTGTCATTGTAATTGTTTGAAAAAGGCAAATTAGAGAGCTCGAAGAGTTTATAGGAAAGAAAATATTAATAGTCAAGAAAGGAAACCAAAGAAAGTAAAAAGTAAGAGAAAGAAGAGAAAACTAATAAAATGTTAAGTCTAAATGTAAATTTATTGTCTTGATAATGGATCTTTATCTCCAGGTTTTCTTTTTTTTTAACTTTTTATTTTGAGATAATTTTAGACTTAAGAGTTACGAAAATAGTAGAATTCTGTATGTTCTTTAGCCAGCTTCACTTTCTCCATTAAATTCCCTTTGCATCCTTGCCAAAAATCAGTTAATTATATTTCTGTGTATTTATTTCAAAGCTCTCTATTCTGCTCCATTGACCTATATATCAGGGCTCAGTAAACTATGGCCAGAGGCTGATCACCTGTTTTGTAAAAAAAAAAATAAAAAAATAAAAAAAAACTTTATTTGAATGCACACAGGTCCCTTCATTTATACATTGTTGTGGTTGCTTCCACACTACAAAGGAAGAGTTGAATAAAGTTGCAACAAAGGCTTCATGGCCCACAAGTGTAAAATTACCTTGAAGATAGGTTAATGAGAGATATTAGCGTGTGGGTTTTTTTTCCTTGTAATATCTTTGTCTGGTTTTGGTATCAGGATAATATTGGCTTTGTAAAATGAGTTGGAAAGTGCTTCCCCTCCTCTCCTATTTTCTAGAAGATATTATGTAGAGTTGGTGTTATTTCTTCCTTAAATATTTGTTAGAATACACCAATGAAACCATCTAGGCCTGGACTTTTCTTTTTTGGAAGTGTTTTATTTTACAAATTCAGATTCTTTAATAGCTATAGGACTAATCAGGTTATCTTGAGTTAGTTTTGGTAGTTCATGTCTTTCAAGAAACTAGTGCATTTCATCTGTGTTGTCACATATATGGGCATAGAGTTGTTCCTAGAATTCTCTTCTTATCCTTTTAATGTCTATGAGGTCTGTGAGAAGGAGTAGTAATACTCCTTCTGTCATTCCTAATATTGATAATATGTGTCATTTCTCTTTGAATCTTGGTCAGTCTGGCTACAGGTTTATCAATTTTATTGATCTTTTTAAAGAACCAGCTTTTGATTTCATTGATTTTTCTATATATGTTTTTATTTTTAATTGTATCGATTTCAGCTGTTATATTTATTATTTCCTTCCTCTGCTTGCTGTTTGGTTTGCTGGTGTTTTTTTTTATTTTTCTGATTTCTTAAGGCAGAAGCTTCAATCGTTGTCTTAAGAACTTTCTGTTTTTCTAATATAAGAATTTAATGCTGTATATTTTCTTTTCAGCACTGCTTTGGCTGCATCCTGCAAATTTTTTTATATGTTACATTTCCATTTTCATACAGTTCGAAATATTTTAAATTTCACTTGAGATTTTCTCTTTAACTCATTAAATGTCTGTCGATAATTTTGGAAAATTCTTGGCCATTAATTTTTAAATATTTCTTCTGCTGCGTTCTTTCTTCTCCTTTTGGTATTGCAATTACATTTACATTTAGACTTTTTGCTGTTGTCTCAAAACTCTATTCTGTGGGGGTTGTTTTTGTTTGTTTGTTTGTTTTTTTGCTTTAAGTAGGCCCTGTATTCAAATATTCTGCATTTTTACCCCCACTCTTTTTCTTCTTGTGTTTCCATTTCAATAATTTCTATTGACTTATTTTCAACTTCACTGATTCTTTTTGTGGCTGTGTCAAGTCTGCTTATGAGCCAGTCAAAGGTATTTTTCATCTCTACTACTGAGGATTTTTTTTGTTTTTTGTTTTTTACTTCTAGCATTTTTATTCAATTCTTTCTTATGATAACTATCTCTCTTCTAAAATTATTCATCACATCTTGCATGTTGTCTAAGTTTCCTATTAGAACATTTCACATATTAATCATTGTTACTTTAAATTCCCTGTCAGGTAGTTCCAACATCTATGTCAAATTACATTCTTGTTCTAATAACTACTTTGTCCTCGGGAGCTTTTATTTATTCCTTTCATACACCTTGTAATTTTTTGGTTGAAAACTGGAACATCTTGTGCAGGACAGTAGGGACTGAGGTAAATAGTTTCTATGCCTGAAAATGGACAAGCCCCACTCTCAAGTGAGCACCATAATATTTCTTAGGCTGTTTTCTGATCTTTTCTATGAATACCTGCTGGGGTTTCTGCAAAGAGAGAAAGAGCCTGCAAGAGGGCCTAGATCTCACCCACCTCCAGTTTCTGCAGCCTCCAGGGACTTTACCCTGCCCTGCGAACCTGTACTTAGCAAAGCCTCTGGAAAGAAATGAGTCCTGCCAACACCTTGATTTCAGCCCTATTCAGAGAACCCAGTTGAATCATGCTGTGCCCAGACTTCTGAAATATAGGAACTGTAGTTCAGAAATAATAAATTTATGTTAAATTGTTAAATTTGTGAGCATTTGTTATGGTAACAAAAGAAAACTAATACAGATGGATTCAGAAAAGAAGTTATTAGTTGAAGTTAGCCTAGTTCTTTTTCATTGTAAAGGCGAGAACAATATTCTTTCTGGTTTTCTATATTCCAGGGTGAAAACTAGAAGTTTCTGTCCCAGGTTTTCTTTTATGATTTATAGAGTCTTGGGGGGAGGAAAGACTTTCTCTTTTGGAGACCATTTATTAAGACTCAGGGTTAGATAGTCAGTGGGACTGGATACCAAGATTGTCTGATGTTAAGCATATTTCTACTGAATATGACTGTGTACCTGAGTTAGCTATCTAACGATATCCAACAGGACCACTCATTTTTATCATCAGACTTTTCAGATGATGTGAACAATGAAGTTTCTGTTTAATGAAAGTATGATGTGAAATTCATAGCTTTAAAAGTCCTGTACTGCAAGATTTTTGTTGGGTTGTTTATCAGTAGAGCATATTAAAGGTATTCCCTAGTGGAGAAAACAAATCCATAAACTGTTTTGAAACTGTTAAAGCATTTGCCTTTTAGCAAGGTAAAATCTTAGTCCAACCAGATTTACAGGCTATTGTTAAACGTATTTAAAGTTTTGAAATAATTGAATGAAATTCATATATGAATGATTAAATGCCTTGAAGCATGAGTTCCAAGGCTTGCTCTACTCTTATAGTTTTTCCAAATTATAATTGTTAGAGGTGAAAAAAAGATTTGGTCTTCCATTGAGTTTCTCATGTAAAATTTTTCCACCAATATTTTTGTAAATTTTGAACAAATTTGTCCTTGCTACTTGGATTATTTTTTGTTATACAAGTTTTAAGGGTCTAGAGATGGTTTTGACTTTTTTTTCCCTTATTTTATCTGGTCAACCTTCATCTGACAGAGATGGTTTTGAATGACACCAACAGTATGAGGACTGTTTGAGATTATCAGTCTGTTTTGTCTTTTCTTTCTTTATTTCCTTCCTTTCTTCTCCCTTCCCTTTCCTTCTTCCTTTCCTACAACCTCCTCTCGCCCCTCCCTTCCCTGTATTTCTTTTGGGGGGGTTCTGTTTGTTGTAATTAAGTGTCCTATTTAAAAATCAGATTAAACAACTTTTTGTATTAATGAAGATAAAACCAGTAAGGATAAGGATTATTTCCTTACATGATAGTCAGATACATTTCTCTCTCTCTCTCTCTCTGTTAAATTTTAAAAGTGGTATCTTTAGTATGGGCTTTAATTTTTTTTTTTTTTTTTTTTTTTTTTTTTTTTAAGACAGAGTCTCACTCTGTTGCCCGGGCTAGAGTGAGTGCCGTGGCATCAGCCTAGCTCACAGCAACCTCAAACTCCTGGGCTCAAGCGATCCTCCTGCCTCAGCCTCCCGAGTAGCTGGGACTACAGGCATGCGCCACCATGCCCGGCTAATTTTTTCTATATACATATTTTTAGTTATCCAGATCATTTCTTTCTATGTTTTAGTAGAGACGGGGTCTCGCTCTTGGTCAGGCTGGTCTCGAACTCCTGACCTTGAGCAATCCGCCCGCCTCGGCTCCCAGAGTGCTAGGATTACAGGCGTGAGCCACCACGCCCGGCCTGGGCTTTAATTTTAAGAGACATTTTCTTTCTTTTTTTTTTTTTTTATTCCAGGGTATTGTGAGGGTACAAACACTACAGTTACACTTTATGTCTTTGCCTCACCCAAGTGCAGGGAGATATTTTCTTTAGATGTTGAATTGTCTTTAAGCAACAAAGTTCTGATTAAGGCATCTGAGAAAATCAGAAAACCTCTTTGCTTTCATAGCTTTAGTAATAACACTTTCAGTAGCAATATTTTTCCTTAAATAGCACATACACTTAAAATTTAGAGCAAAATTCCTTTTCTTTTTTAGAAATATTTGAGTTTTTCTTATATTGTATATATATTTAACCTTATAAGCCATCAAAATGGACCTCCGTTACATTTTAAGAGACCTTATAATGATAGAATATAACCTTTGTTAATTTGGTGAGGTATACAGCTGTCTCAGTAGAGGGCACTGCAGGGGCATTGCAGGAAGAGAAGCTCTTCTGCTGTTTCCCTCAGCTGTGTGGTAGATCATCACTGTGGATGTAAAGACATTCGGTAGAGCTCTTCCCCAGCCATGCGTCCAGCACACGTGGTCCCTTTGGTCACACTGAAACCTCGGTCTAGCCTAGCAGTAATTTTCCTGTGGTCCTCTCAACACGAAAATCGGTGTTCTTAGGTCTTCCTGCCCCCACCAGCCTCCAAAGGCCCCCCTCTCTACACTGGTGCCAATTCTCTCTGCAGGATCCTGTGAACCTCTCCTGCCGCCTGGAGAGTAGCTTTGTGTTTGCCAGCAACTAGTTCTGGTCAGGGCCACTGGCTGAACTACACGTGCTCCAAGGAGGTCTGAACCCCAGCCTTGGGAAGGGACCCCTTTCCAAGTTTGTCCATCCTTAGGTACTCTCCCTAAGCCATAGAGTACCATATGAAATTTCCTTTTATCTTATATTCATTTATTAGAGTTTAATGATTCTTTATAGTAAACTTTCTCCCATATAACCCACTGTGCGGTTTCTAACTCCTGATTGGACAGACTGATACAGCTCCCAAAGATCCCCACCTCCTGGTATTCATACCCTGTGTAATCCCTTTCCCTTGAGTGTGGATTTGACCTAGTGGCTTGCTTCTAAGGATTAGAATACCACAAAAGTGATGGGACATTGCTTCCAAGATTAAGTTATAAAACACTGTGACTTCCTTCTAGTTCTCTGTCCGAGATGACTGCAGTGCCAGCCAACACCTAGACTGCAGACTGTGAGAGACCCTGAAGCAGAAGACCCATCGAAGTCACATCCAGATTCTTGACCTACAGAAACTGTGAGATAATAATGTTGTTGTGTTAAGCCACCAAATTTTGGGATAATTGGTTATGAGGTAATTTGTTATAACAATAGATAACTAATACAAGTGTTATTCCAATTTTCCTTTTCATCTTGTATCCATTTTGGTAAATTGTATTTTTAAGGAATTTATCTAAGTTAAGACCTTATAGTCTAACTTATTAATTTACTTCAGAGGTAGACAAAGTATACCAATTTATTTGCTCAAAAAGTACTTTAGAAATAAAAACGTATTTACATACAAAAACATGTATACATGTGTTCATAGCAGCTTTATTTGTAATAGCCAAGATTTTGAAACAACCCAAATGCTCTTCAATGGGTTAATGGTTAAACAGACCATGGTACATCCATACTACTCAGCAATATAAAAGAAAAAAAACTATTAATACATGCAACCATTTGGATGGATCTCAAGGGAATTATGCTGAGTAAAAAAAAAAAAGCCAATCTCAAAAGTTTACATAAGGTATAATTTCAGTTATATAACATTCTCAAAATGACAAAAATACAGAGATGGAAAACAGATTAGTGGTTGCCAGAGATTAGAGATAAGAGAATGGGGGAAAGGGAGAAAACTGGATGGGAAGATAAAGGGGTAGCACAAGGGATCACTGAGGAGATGGAACAGTTCTGTTACCTTGATAGTAATGGTGATTCCACAAATCTACACGAGAAAATTGCATAGAACTACACACACATACATACACACATGCAAGTAAGTGCATGCGAAGCTGGTGAAACCTGAATAAGGTCTGTGGATTGTAAGAATGTCGATTTCCTTGTTTTGATATTATACTATAGTTATGTAAGATGCTACCATTGGAGAAAGTGTGTGAATGGTACACAGTCCTCCCTGTACTATTTTTGCAATTTCCTGTGAATCTATAATTATTTCAAAATATAAGGTTTAAAAAATATTTCAGTTGATATTATTTAGAATCTTGGGTTTAAATATCTATATTAAATGGCAGCCCCCTTACTTTCCATCTGATTCTCACCAAGGTTGACCTGTTTTTTTAAGAGGCACGGTTTTGCTCTTCCAGGCTGGAAGGCAATGGCTACTCACAGGAGCAATCATAGCTCACTGCAGCCTCAAACTCCTAGTTTCAACTGATCTTCCCAGCTCAGCCTCCCGGGTAGCTGGGACTAAAGGCATGCACCACACCAGGTTGTTTTTTTTTTTTTTTGGAGACAAGGTCTCACTCTGTCACCTAGGCTAAAATGGTGTCATCATAGCTCACTGCAACCTCAAACTCCTGGGCTCAAGCGATCCTCCTGCCTCAGCCTCCCAAGGTGCTGAGATTACAGATATGAGCCACCATGTCTGGCTCTATAACCCAGATTTATGTTCCTAGGTTATAATGTACCTATTGCATTTAGAACTCTGTCTGGAACACATTAAGTGCTCTAAGAGTTGGCTATATCATTTCTCAGTGAATCACTCACTGTTCTTTAAACCCTTCATTGTAACAGGGCTAAAATAGGTTCCAACCACCACCAACCATCTCTTTGGGAGGCAGAAAGAGGGCAGACATGAATCAGAATTTTTGACTCCACCACTTTGTAGTAGATCTTGGGCAAGTTATGTAACATCTCAAATATAAAAGAGTTATAGAGCCAGGTGCAGTGGTGCACACCTGTAGCTCCAGCTACTCAGGAGTCTGAGGCGGGAGGATCACTTGAGGCTAGGAGTTTGAGGCTGCAGTGAGCTATAATTGCACATGTGAATAGCCACTACCCTCCAGCCTAGGCAACATAGCAAGACCCTGTCTCTAAAAAGTAAAAAAATACAGGCTATAATATCCATAGTGAAGGATGGTTATTAAGATTGAGCAGGTTGTTGTGAAGGTAGAGTAGGAGCTCAGGGTAATGAGTCCCCTAATCTGTGCTTGGAGAAATATTATTCAGCCTACAAATTCTAGCCAGAGGTCATTTCACACAGGAATTCCTCCTCTGGCTCACTCCTATTACGAGCTACATAATTTCCCTTTTGGAGTTTCCATATATCCTACATTAGAACATAGCTCACTGAGTCAGGCACGGAGGCTCACGCCTGTAATCCTAGCACTCTGGGAGGCTGAGGCAGGAGGATCCCTTGACCTCAGGAGTTCGAGAAGACAGCTCACTAAATTATTCGAATTTGTCTTTCCCATTTTCCACACTATGAGCTTCTAGAGAAGGGGCTTATATTTTATTGACCTTTAACCTTAATGACTAGCACAAATAGGGGCTTAAATATATCAACTGAGTGAATGAATAAAACCACTCAAGGCCCAATGAAATGCTCAGACCATTCTCTGTTCATATTCTGAGGTCCACAGAAGTATCTTAATACCTCGGTAATACATTGCTTTGTAAGTTACTTATGTATCTGACTATCTTCCCCACTAGACAGTAAACTCGGTATTATATATGTCCTCATCTCCCACACAGAAAGTGCTCTATATTGAATGAATGAAGTGACTGACAGAATTAAGGAATATCTCAACCTCCTTGGTTGTATTAATTTTTTTTCAGATCCTTCCCAATGATACATGGATGCAGCAGGTAATCATTTAAACTCCAACTTAGGGAGTGTCCTGATAGCTTTGTTAAGCCAAACAATATACCAAGAAAATAAAGATAACTAAAATAATACCATAAACTTAATATTGACACTAAACAAACAACTGTTAAGGTGGACAAATAATTTTATTTTGTGCATGCAAATACATGTCGAGTACTGCAAACTTTTTCCATCAATTTTCTCTCAAACACTGAAAATCATGATGCTCTATTTTGTGAACAGCCAAAGCTAATATCTCTTCACTTCAGTGCTACAGCAAAAACACACAGAATTCACTCTTTGCTATTCACTATCATCACAACCCTCATTGTTCCATCTTTGCCCTCCCCCCAAACACAGGCCTTAAAGTCCTAGCCTTTCCCCATTTAATCCTATTCCTATAGCACAAAGGGAAACATTACAATTTGGAAATTCAAATTGAAATAAATGGAATAGAATTTATTCCCATATATATTCCCCATTTCATTGTACAGAATTATTTTAAATTATAGTTTTAAATAGAAGCTGAGTATATGCCTTAAAAATGAGCATTAAATCCATCTTAGAGATGGTGCCTGCTTTTTACATGATGGGTGTACACCATCTTTAATTTCATTTACATTTCAATCGAACAATAGATTTGCAAAGAAAATGTCTAATACAGACGTAAAAATATTCACACTAGAGCTTCACAATCGGTTGTACAATTGACAAACAGGCCTCTTTTCCCAAACTTTCCAGCTAAGCAAATTTATAAAATGTAATCAATGCAACAAGAAAAACATTTCTCTTTCACTTCCAGGGAAAAGAATATGCAATAAACAGTATAAATGCAGACAGCAGTTGCTGCAAGCTAACCACGATACTCCCAAGTGGCTGTACAGTGGATATGTGCAGTACAAATAAAAGCCACATGTGTTGTATCACAACTACAGTATAATTGTTTGCCCAGCTAAGAGAATGCATGCACTTCCATGCCTTGGGTTATAAAGTGAGGCCTAATTCTTGACAGGTTGATGGAATATGTGCAAATGACCTTGGATTTTGGCAGTACTAAGTGCAGCCAGTGTCTGTGTTCCACTGGTTTGGGGATATTTTCAAAATTTTATTAAAAAAAAAAAATTGCCAATTTCAGACTTGGGGATTAACTGCTCTTGGAGTAAAAATAAGACTCCACTTAAATGTGGGGTGTTCTGATCTCTGGCCATTACTCCTTGTATTCCCTTGCCAGCAAAGGGATACAAAGAAAGGGCTAGTATAAAGGAGTTACTTGTTCAATTTATCCAGAAAATGGGATACTCCTTGAGCATGTTCATTTGTGTTCTGCTTGCAGAAGGTGTCCTTATGTAGGAGTTACAGTAAGTGATCCCATCATCGCTCTTCATTCACTAAAACACAAGAAAAGTTCTTCCAAGAAACCAGTACATAGTTGTAATGCAACTTTTCCCTTTAACGATTTAGATATCAATACTAGTAACAGTCTGCTCAGAAAATGACTCAAAGAAGCTGGGGAAGAAATGTTCAGATTCAAAGTTTAAATCACATGCTGAATCTGATTGTTATAAATACCACCCCTGGTTAACAAGACAACATGGGCTTTAACATTTAAAATCCAAAAGCAAGCTAGATGGTTTTAAAACAATTTTTTCAAATGTTTAAATGATCCTATTTAAAATTCCTACAAATTGCTGTGCATCCTGTAATTTTCTCAAGGCAGCATATAAAATTGGGATGTGCTTTATGTACTTAGCCTCAACCTGAAATTTGAGTGAAAGTGACTAGATCCATACAACTGGAAAATTTCAGTTCTAGTATGGGAGGTTTCTTTTATTATTCTCTTACTAAATAGCTATTGGGGAAAAAATCAGTGCCACTGGCCTAATGAACTACCTTCTTTTGAAAATTACAACACACAGCTTTTCATGTATATGACAACACTGGTTCGTCACATGGCATTGAAAGTAAGTCACGGCAGCAAAGGCAAGGGAATCTGCTTTGTTCAGGTACCAACTAAAGAAATACTTAAGTAACTTTCTCAGAATTCCTAAAATGAAACAAGACTACAAAAAAGAATTACTGATGCTACATCCACAGTAACTGAATGGGGCGGCACAGACTTCAGAATGGGACTTAGAAACTAAAAAACAAAAACGCAAAAAAAATGAAAAAAAAATAACCACCACTTTCCTGCTTTCTAGACCTCAGACTACTTTTTTTCTGATTAGATTAGACCATAGGCAATATGCGTAGTTTAGTTACCAACATTATAAATTTCCTCTCCTGTTGCTTTGTATCCTTTGATTCCAAACATCTGTATATCACAATGTGTTCAGAAAAGGGTCAAATGACAGGAATGCCCCAATTTTAAAAAGTCACATCCTAGGTCTGATTTGTAACGTTTCCTTTTATGACATTAGTCGGTACCATTTTGAAGAAGGATCAGATGAACTGCTTTCTTCTAAAGTGGCAGAGAACCAATGGCTTTACTCCACATTAAACCCACCATGACAGACAGAAGGTGGCCATCGCTACATAGAGAATGGATGCAATCCAGAATAATCACAACACAGAAACAATTCCTATGTTGTTAGTGAGAAAGAGAGTAAGTTTTTAAGAACAGGGAGTTATTGTTTTACGGGATCACCTGCTGCAAGACAAGTATTATTTTAATATAAATGTTCTGAGACATACCAATAAGGTTGGCAGGTATATACATATACTGATGCAAATGTAATTTCACTGGACAAGTAGGCAAACATCTAAGCAGTTTATCCCAACCCCCTCCAGCAGAGCACAACCAAGTTTCAAAATTTCAATTTTAAAATTAAAAAGATAAGGTTAAATACACAAGATCAATTTATGTAGTATATATTCACCCTCAGAACGTGCTGAAGATGTTTTGTGTAGTTCTGTTGCACAGAGGGTTCTTTCCCTGAGGGCACATAAGGAGCTCTCAAACTGTTAATAGGTCTCTATTTTGTAACAAAATAGCAATTTCAAAATCTTAAAAAAAAATACATTACCTTCAACATGGAAGATCTCACTATTAAATATCCATGAAATAGAATGGTTTGCATATCCTTTTTGGAATTACAAACAGCAAATAAAGTACATTGGAAGCATTTCAAATGTAATAAGCACATATTTATAGAAAGGTTCTGATATAAATTATATAACAATCTTATTCCTGTAATCTCCTAGTCTAATTTATAATGTCTGAAATAAGTTAATGTAACATGGTTTAAAACTCTTGTTCCTATTCATTTCAGGTTACAGAGTGAAATAAATAAAAATGTCTTTGTAGGGATGGGGAGCACTGGCCATGGCAGAAAAGTACAGTACTAACCAAAGGAAATTAAGTCAAGGCTACTGTGCTATTATGCTACAAACAAACATGTTCATACATTTGAGTATTAAATAAATGTGTAAGATCTTCCATACTGACACCAGAATATCAAAACTACCCCTTTTGTTTCTCAGGTATATTTACAACTTATCAGTCACCTTATGAGCATGTTCATTAAGACATGTATCAAACACCAGTATTGACTCATTCTGATCAAGAAATTTCAGGGAAATGTCAACCCTCCCGCCCCTGGAAATGTGCACAAAACTTTTTATCAAAATCTTATCTGATACAATGCTGTGGTTTTGTAAAACAACTAAATAGCTCAGACGACCAATAACATGATCCTGTTTAAGCATCTTGCTAGCAGGAAAAGCCCTTACATACAGTACACCTGGTGAAAGATCAGCTTGGCTTAAAATATTCCAGTACAATTTTCAGAGTAAACAACTTCACAGAAGTTAATTAAAAAAAAATAATAATAAAACTCAAACTAATCTTAAAGAAACAGGAAAAACAAAAAGACAAACTATAGGTAAGATCACCAGGAAGGAATGCCCAGCTTTTGTTTTCAAATGTTGACTGAAATTTAGGTTTCAATAAAGCATCTTCCACAAATCTGGGGCATGGCTAGTTGAACATACTGCATACTTTCAGACGCCAAGTCAAAAACCATTTCAGTCACATTTTAGCAGGGCAGAAATTATTCATGTTTTTAAGTATGAATAAATGTTAGTCAATGTTCTACTATTACATGGTTCATAGTCTTATCAACCTAACAGTCAAAAAACAAGAAAATTAAACCCCAACATGAAGTAACAATAAACAATATTTAACCAAGATAATGCAAAGAACACCTAAATTAATTAGTTTAAGTTAAAAACCCAGCAATACCATCTTGTTAGTCAGTGCAAACGCTACATACAGGGTTTTCTCAAGAAAGCTGAAAGCACCTGATTCTTTTGCCAAGTCATCAGATTCAATAATGTACAGGCTTAAATCTGCATTTTAAAAAACTGCCATTACATTAGTGCATAATTTATCAAAATTGTAAAAACGATTCTGCATAACTTAGGAGAATTTAATATCTAGTACATCAGCTGAAAGACTTAGGCACTTGGTTATATTTTTAATTAATTACTTCAACAAGTAGCCTGTGTATAAATATTAACAAAGCAGAAACTATCCTTGAAAAATGGAAAATTAAAAAAAAATTAAATGCTACAGATAAAAGCACTGCACCACACTCCTACATATAATGCAGTAAAGAAAGCTAGTATATAACCCTGTAAAATTCTATGGTAAGAATGTCTAACTTCACTCTTCAAAAGAAAAAAAAGAAAAAAAAAATCCATGCAAAGTCCCATGAAAAAGATAAATAAAGCAGCTGGAATGAGATGGAAACTTCTCTCAGTGAAACATAAAATAGAAATAAATAAGTTAATTAAGTCTACTTTCACTAGATGTATCATTGTAGGATCCTGCTAGTTTAATAACTGAGTTGTTAATTTTCTATAGAAGCCATTTAAAATAGGAAATGGCTCAGTTACTGCACCGGATTGCTACAAACTCATAAAAAGCTGCTTGAAGCTTAAGTTAAATGTTGTCCAAATTCCAATCACTTCTGGAAAGTGAACGTGTTACCCTAGTAAAGTAAATTTTCTTTTTTTTTCATAATGCTAATGCAAGAGGGCTTGAAGTATCAAAGAGTCCACAGGAAATGGATGCCCCCGGTAATATCTTTTTTTTTTAAAAAAAATATACATTATATAATATATATTATATATATAAAAAGCTAGTGTAAATGCTTCCATGGTATGATCACAAATTTGAAAGATGAACCTTCTTTCAGCTGTTAACCATCTTCCCATTTGCAACAGGTTTTAAAAAGTCATTTTTATCATCAGACATAACATGAGTTTTCAAAATGAGGTTGCCAACACTGACAGATGTGGTGATGGGGAGGCAACTTGCATTGCTAATAGACACTGGGAGTGGTTGGCTAAAGCAAGAAGTTACCGGCAGAATTGTTTTTTGTTCCTCCCTGAAAAAATAAATATTGAAAACAAATTAGTCTTAAGTGAAAACTTTAAAGAGCAACCACACATGCTTAATGAAAATTGCATCAAGCTTTACGAGCCCCTAGGCAAAAAATCCCATTTTTCAAACATTATAATAAAAATTAAAATACTGGTTTATTTATGGCCATACAAACTATCAAGTTCAAGATTAAGCCCGTATTTCTGGCAGTTATTATACACAACGGTATTATTATAGCTAAGAAAATCTTAACATGTCTTTTTTTTTTTGTGCTGTGTTGCCCAGGCTGGAGAGCAGTGAGTGGCATGTTCATAGCTCACCACAGCCTCACACACCTGGGCTCAAGAGATTCTCCTGCTTTAGCCTTCTGAGTAGCTGGAAAAATGAGGTTGCCAAACACTGACAACCTAGGACTAAAGATGTGTGCCACCACATCTGACTAATTTTTTTAATTATTATTATTTTTTTTTAGAGATGGGGTCTCACAGTGTTGTCCAGGTTGGTCTTGAACTCCTGGCCTCAAGTGATCCTCCTGCCTCAGCCTCCCAAAGTGCTAGGATTATAGGCATGAGCCACTAAGCCCAGACTTAACATGATTTTTTTAAAAAAGAAACCCTTAATCTGGGTTTTAATTCTTTAAGTTTGGCTATCAGATTGAAAAAGTATAACCTGATACTGCAGCACAGACTTTTATCCCAACAAAAAGCAAGTTTCAGGCTACTAAAATGGACTACTTTGTTATTTCAATTTTATCTCTTCTCCCCTAAAAATCTGGACTGACCAAATCATTGCCCTATTATATAAGATCTTCCTCACAGCACAAAGCCAAAAATGAATTTAACACAGCATCTATTTCTCTTTAAGTATTCACGCCCTAAGTCCACTGGTTATGAATTTTCTGTCTAACACTCACAGAATCACATGGTCTTCACCTAAACTCTGTTTTTTCTGCTTTAGTGGCTCCTTTTGGTGCTGTTGGACCGGATGCCCATTTTCCACTGCTGTTCCATTCAGCAACTGATCATTTTGAGAACTGATTCCAAGTTGTATGTCCAGGATCTCCTAGGAAAGTAAAATTTTAATTCTTCAGTATGAAAGTATTTTATACTTTTTAATTTTCAAAGGAACAAAGCTTCCTAATTATCTAATTGTGGCACTTACTTCGATTTGTTCGCTTTGTCCATCAGGTTCATCAGTATCAAGTGCTGAAAGCTCTAATTCAATATCCCTATCAGGCTTAGTATCTGTTGAATCTTCTGTATAATCACTCTGTAAACAACAAAAATATTGATCTTATACCCGTGGAACCTGGGGCTTCCCTTTTAAATTAAAATGGGAACCTCAATGGTTTAATTAAAGAATTATTTAGGAAATCTCAGACTTTTATTTCTACTCTAAGTTTTAACAGTCATCAATCATCCATCAGAAAAAGGCACACTAAAATGCACAAAGACTGGTATAAACCAAGGTGCAGCTTGCAGAAAACAAATACATTATGCATGAAGCTGAGAGGTTCAGTTTTTTTACCTCTCCATTTCTCAGTTCAATTTCCTTGCTTAGAAGATTTAAGGTAAGGTGACGGCCTTCATCCAGGGAATTCCACTTCTGTTGCATGGCCAGAGCATTGGCCTCTCTCTGAAGAAGTAACGAGTTACTCTTGGCCTATATAAGGAGAAAGTGGGGAAAAAAAGTAAAGTTAGCTTCCAACCATAGTTTTCAAATGTCATTCTATTTTTTTAAAAATTCAAAGGTAAGTTACCTAGAACCTACCTGCTGAAGTTCAATGCTTAAAAGGTCTCCAGTACTGGAATGCTTTCTATGACCAGATAAATCAGTAACAATGAATCTGTCCCTTTAAAGAGAAATACGTTTATTATAATAAAAGTAAAATAAATAAAGCAACTAAAGCAGAAATGACTATATGTTTTATGTAACAGATCAACCCTGAAAGCTTCAGTCATCATTCCAAATGTAAAAGTAAAAATTTTTTTCAGAAATTTGTTACACAGCTCAGACTAGCAAAGCACATTTCATGAACAAATGTGGGTGGGATTTGGTCTCTGAGGATACATACAAGTCTGAGAATGGAGAATCCTAAAGAATTAAGAAAAACATTACCGCTCAATATAGTGTGCTGATGATGTGGCCTCACTGCCATATGAACTCCACCTTGAATCAACAGCATTGACGTAAGGGACGTAATCTAGAGAAATGTAGAAAGAAATAATATTTGCAAAAGTTAAAAACTAGTAGATAGATATGCATGTATATTTTTCAAAAAAAGATCTGCATTTTATCCCACTAGCCATATGATGCTGGTTAAACCATTTAATTCTGAGTGTACCAGAGTTGTTAAATGGAGGGAAACGTACTCTATTATACAGATTGGGGAATAAAAAGCACAGTGTCTAAAACATATCAGACTAGGGATTAGTTAAATGGATTACCTGATACGCTGATGGGCTTAGTCGCACTTCCTTGGGAAGCAGTGGCCTGGACAGGATCCGTAGTATGGTAACCTGTACGGGAAGATCTGGAAATTGCACCCCACTTTGAGATGATGGGTCCATCACTAAAGGGAATTATTGGGTCTTCTTCTTTTGTCCTTCTCTGACTTTCAAATAAATGTACTCTTCTCTTAACATCTCCACTGTCCAGGTCCTGCATAAACCAAAGAAAATCAATAAAAGGACTGTTGGCTATTACTTCAGCTAGTAAGTATATGCTATCAAGAGACATGTTATTAGGTTTTCTGGTAAATTTAACACTAGCTCTACATGTCAATGATAATCCAACACTATTATTAAACCACTAAACTATGCTCAAATAATTTAAACATTAAATGCAATTTATTTCAGACTTATCTAAATATAATGCAGCTGCTTACAGATGAGTTATATAGCAAGAGTAAAAAGATGAAAGCATTCATTCTAAAACTTGAGTCAACATGCATTATCTCTCCCCACCACCCCCAAACCCCAGCAAAATCATACCATTAACACAGCATTTGAATTAGCAATTACATCTTTGGGCTCTGAATCGATGGCATTTATACAGGAGCCTATGGTGCCACAGGACCAGGGAGAATAATGGGAAAGATGATCTTCTTCAAATTTTGTACCACTCACACTCTCAGAGAACTGCTTTTTAAAAAAAAAAAAAATAAGCCGATTAGTAAGAAACTTAAATTTACAAGCTTGTAACAAATATAAAGTGACTATTATCGAATTCAGAGAACTTCATAGTGAACAATTATACTCTTAATAATATAAAAACTGTTATAAGCAACAAATAGTATTTTTACATTAGAAAATGGCATGCCTTCTCTTTTCCCTTTTTCCTTTAAGTGCTCATAAAGAACACTTGACTAATACTATCAAAAGCAATCAACAAATATTTGTAGCATGTCACTAACATAGTATGGGGTGCTCTAAAAAAAAAAAATGAAGGAAAAAAAAGCAAAAGAAAACAAATACACAGATATGCACACAGACACAGAGATCACAGTCCATGTCCTAAAGGAGTTTATAATTTCCTTGACAAAAGAATAACATGTGCAAATAAGGGAACATGACTGACAAACCATATAGTATTAAACAAAGAGCCAAAGAATTCAAAGAAGGGTCTGGAGCTAGAAGGGGAAGTGAATACATGTTAAATGAACTGTAAAGAATACTACGGGACCAGAATACTACGGTTGTAATAATCATTAAATCTAGTTTATTAATTATGCAGATAAGAAAACTTAAGGACAAAAAGGTTAAATAACTTGCCCCAAGACAAACTGCAAGCTGATAGCAGATCTTAATCTCAGGAAAATACTCATTTCCTAAAACATATAATATAAAAATTGAAAATACACTTTTCTATCAAGCAAGTGGCGGCTCTGTCACTGTTGTCAAGATGTTTACCTGCTTCGAAGAAGTCTAAGTTTGACAAGACAAATTTGGATCTAGTTTAAAAATTCAATGCTTTATTAAAAGATTTATGGATAAAAAAATATAATGCCTAGGATTATTTCAAAATAAACCAGCAGGAAAAGGGGGCACAAATAAAATAAGATTTGGCTGAGCTGATAATTGTGAAAGCTGGGCAACAGGTAGAGTGTATTATACTATTCTCTCTATATTTGTACATGTTTGAAATTTTTTTTTTTTAGAGACAGGGTCTCGCTGTGTTGCTCAGGCTGGTCTGGAACTCTTGGCCTCAAGCAATCCTCCTGACTCAGCCTCCTGAGTTGTTGGGATTATAGGCATGAGCCACTGTGCCTGGCATATGTTTGAAATTGTTTATAATAAAAAAGATTAAAAAAATTTTTTACATCAGCTCCTCTAGGGGTGGGGAATAAATTAGAAGAAACTTTAAAAAGAAATTAATGGTTTTCTCTAAATATAACAGCACTAAAAACACCAGGTTAAATTAGAATCATCCTTGTACAAAAACTTGTTTTGTAATGCCAAGAACAATAATTAGCAGTGATGTAAACAGCATGAATAATTCAGTAGGCATTTCTGCACCTCTTGTGAAGTAGGAAAGAAATGCCTCAGCCCAGGATTCAAATCCCAGCTGCTTACGGGCTGAACGATCTTGGGCTAATCATATATCTTCTCTGAGTTGGATTCCTAACCTGTAAAGTATGGATAACACCTGTGCCCTAAGGTTTTTGTGAGAATTAAATAAAACAGCTTTATGTAAATGTTTGTTACAGTGCCTGCCATGAGTAGGTGCTCAATAAATGGTAGATATAAAGCTTATTATTAATAAAGACTATAAAAATAACTGTACTGCTGGAAAGATTTTTAATTCTTGATTGATAAGGGACTGAGAGACATATGATGGTCTTCAGAGTCTCACAACACCTAGTGAGTATATAGTTAATGTTTATTGAACTAACCTCAAATGCACACGAAACCACTGCAAAATAACCAAAATAGCTAACCATGGTTTGAATGAGAAATTTGAAGTTAACTGTTTAAACTATCCCTGCAACATCAAGTGATTAAAACCTTTCTTACATCCGTGCGAAAGTCTACACTGAATAGAGGAGAAGGTGGTGTTGGTGACTGTGTTGCCACAGGAAGAGTTGAAGAGACAAGAGGTGCTTTCTGAGTGTGGTACTGTGCCCACTGATCTGGCTTTCTTCTTATCTGCTCCTCGCAACTGGTCTTCAAATGACCACAAGGTTCCTAATGGAGGATAAAAGAAACAATCTTAATTATCTAGGGAGTGGTGAATAAATTTAACTATGCTCTGTGAAAATAATGTAAACAGTTTACCATATTTTTGGGATAAAAAAACACAAGAGGGAAAGTCACCCTAGTCTATTCTCCACACACTTAAACAAAAAGGTTAATATTTATTCAACTGGTGTTAAAAGTAAAATCTGAGCACTCACTTTTCTGGTTTAGAAAAGTCATTTGTATATATGTGGAGATACCGAAGAGGCCCTGTCCTTGTAATTCTGAGATTTATTTTTACCTTCCCAACAGTTTTCTATCCAAATATGACATTTATTGAGCATTCATACGTATCAGGCCTGGTTCTAAAAGTTTTGTTTTTCTGATTTAATTCTCACAACAGCCTTGAGGTAGGTACTACTGTTATTTCCACCAAACAGATGAAAAAACTGAAGCACAGGATTAACTTCCATGGGTCACACAACTGCAAGTGGAGGAGCCAGAAAGTATACTTGGGTGGTTTAACACCACATACTGGACTCTTAACTACTACACTAACTACTACACTATAGTAGCATTCCTATTTCCATCATCACTTACCCTTGGTAAAGGCACAGTTGTCCTTGGCTCACTTGGTGGCTGACAAGCCACTGAATAATATCCATCTAATGAGTTATATCTTTCCCGCAAAGATGTCTGATAGACAGACGAGTGCATCACATCCATTGGAGGTAAAGAATTGCTTCTAATAATGTCATCTCGTTGGTACATAGGTGGGCGCCAGATGCGCCTACTGTCATACACAGGAGCATACATCCCAGAAGGTACTGGAGGAACTGGTCCATACGGCTGCGGAGGAGGAGGCTGGTAAGGAGAAGAATTCATTCGATCTCGAGGGGAAAATGTACTGTAATGATCGGCATATGGCATGGAAGCAGGTGGGAGGGAGGACTCTGGAACATTATTGGACCTCACAAAGCGAGGAACACAGGGAGCCACACCAGCTGGTACCGTTGGAGGTGGTGGGTAGTATCCTTGAAAATTGGAAAAAGGAATATTTAATGTAATCTTAGTAAAATTCAACATATTATAATGTTTAAAGTCTAAGGCAGCCTTTAATGTGGGAAAATATAAGCTTTGAATTTTACCTTAGTTACCCTGCTTTACAAAGCAGCTATGTATTTTCAAGATATTACTATATGAAAATCATTAACATTCAACACTTTGTTAAATTGTTTTTTAAAAACACATGACAGAGCTACTAATAGATGGCTGGTAAATTTCCTTCTAGAGCATCTATTGCCATAAGTTTTGGATTAAATGATTCCATCATTGATTCTTATTATCCTTTTTGGCAGCAGAGGTTAAAGACCTCATTCAAAATCTATGTAAGTTGTTCAATGTCGTTCCAAAATTTACATAAGCATACACAAACAAAACATTTTATATACTATTTCAGGGGATTTGCAGTACTCCCTGAAGCTCATTCATGAACCTTATATTTGATTCATAGGAATGACAATCTTATTAGTATCTAGAACCACAGATTCTTAGGGCAGGAGAAAACATATGGGTCACATACTCCAAAGGATTAATTTTTTAATGTAGACATTGTAGACAGATATAAATGATTCTCTCATTTATCTAAGGGAAACACATGTCAGATTACAGTTTCTTTTTTCTTAGAATTATATAAAATTACTTACCTGTCTGTGGATACTGTGGGACTTCAAAGGGTATCTGAGTCCTTGGATCTTGAAAATACTGAATGTTTTCAGAATGCTGAGGATATACTGGTACTCTAGTTAGAAATGGGCTGGATTTTTGAGGCACAGAATTCAGCTCTGTTCCAACATTAGAGGGTCCAGCTGAGGTAGCCGCTACATTACTTACAGGAGTCTTGGGTGGAGAACCAATTTTACTGGAGAGAGAGTTTAACAAAGAACAAAGGATAACCAAATGTCTTCCTCAAAAGGAATTTTTCATAAAATTGTATAATGAAATTACTAATAGAAAATGATCAGGGTAACAGATCTCACATACTGGTGGGGGCAACAGGGAATGAAAACAATTGGGCACTGCAACCTCAAACTCCTGGGCTCAAGAGATCCTCCCACCTGAGCCTCCTGAGTAACTAAGACTACAGGTGCATACCACCTCATCCAGCTTTTTTTTTTTTTCCCTAGAGATGGGGTCTCACTATGTTGCCTGGGCTGGTCTCGAACTCCTGGCCTCAAGCAATCCTCCTGCCTCATGCTCCCAAAGTGCTGGGATTATAGACATGAGCCACCGCATCCACCCTAGCTCATTTTCATTAGCTACACCAGTTGGCCTGGTGTTTGGCACATATTAGATGATCTGTAATATCTGATGAATAAATAATGGATGTAGATTTATTTTTAAATATTTGAAAGAATAAATAATTTATATAGATTATTTTTGAAGTTGTTACCCTAGTCCATTAAAAAAAACTGAGATACAATTCACCCATTGAAGGCATATAATCAGTGGTTGTTGGTATAATCATGAAGTTGTCTAATTATCACCACTATTTAATCCTGAAACATTTTCATCACTCCCAAGGGAAACCTATACCCATCAGCATGCACTCTCCATTCCTGCTTCCACCCTAAGCCCCTAGAAACCATTAATCTACTTTCTGTCTCTATGATTTGCCTATTCTGAACATTTTACATAAATGGAATTATACAACATGTGGCCTTCTGTGTCTGCCTTCTTTCGCTTAGCATAATGTTTTCAAGATTCATCCATATTGTAGCACCTAATAGTACTTCATTCTTTATAGCTGAATAATATTCCATTGTATGGATATAAAACAGTTTTATAACATTGCCTTGCCAAAACCCTTCAAAAGCTCATTTCCTAAACATCTATAACATAAGGTCTCCATAATCTGGTCCCAACCTATCTATCTAATCTTATTTACACTAGTCCCTAACATAAAGCTTCAAATCTAAAAGGCTGGTTTCCTCAATATTCCATATAATTACCTACAAACTTAATCCATGTTATACTGTTTCCTTTTCTGAAATCTCCTGTATTTTTCCCAGCAATATAAAATTTTCCTGTCCTTTAATCCAATTCCAATACTGCTTCATTTGTGTGAATGCTGTCTCCACAACTATATCATCATAAATTCCTTACAGGCAGAGATACCTTGTATGTCTCATGTACTTCCAACAGTGCCAAAAACAGAGGTCAGAATGAGTACATAAACAACATGTGTTCACTAGATAATGTTCTCTGACACATCTTTTCTAAAATCTCTCTTAATAAATAACTTCCCCCATCGCATGCTGACTGCAGAAGGAGCAAATATTACTGCTTATCTACCCATTATTATTACATGACATCACTACCAGTGTACTATGTGCCTAGCACAGTGCTTTTTTCCTAGCAGGCATACAATAGATACTGACAGACTATTTGTGGGCAACAAAATCTTAACATGCTTTAACTCAGATTGTGACCTATAAAAGAATACCAAAACATGGGATTTTAGAGTCAGAAACAGCTTTTCAGATTATCTGAAAGTTTTAAAACTTTTTTCTTAAGGCACCAAAACCCTTTGCCAAATGAAATCTAATGCTGGCATCCAATCACAACAGCAATAGTGGTAATAATAACAATAGTAATAAAACAAGTATTTATTGAGTGCTTACTATCTGGCAGGTATTGTTCAAAGCATATTGCAGGGTTAACTCATTTAGTCTTCACAGCCAACATATGAAGTATTATTGTAATTCTAATTTTATGGATATGTAAATTGAGGAGGACAATTAAGCAACTGGCCTAAGATCAAGCAGCTAGGAAACAATAAGCCAGAACTTGAGCCCAAAGAGTTTGGCTCCAAGACTCCTCTTTTAACTACTATACATAGAGTATAAATAAAGCAGAAGTGCTCTGATTGAAACAGGGCTAGAGGCTGAGCACCTAACTTGCTCAGGTCTCTACTTAGTTTCTTTCTTTCTTTTTTGTTTTTGTTTTTTTTTGAGACAGAGTCTCACTCTGTTGCCCGGGCTAGAGTGAGTGCCGTGGCGTCAGCCTAGCTCACAGCAACCTCAAACTCCTGGGCTCAAGCGATCCTACTGCCTCAGCCTCCCAAGTAGCTGGGACTACAGGCATGCGCCACCATGCCCAGCTAATTTTTTCTATATATTTTTTAGTTGTCCAATTAATTTCTTTCTATTTTTAGTAGAGATGGGGTCTCGGTCTTGCTCAGGCTGGTCTCGAACTCCTGAGCTCAAACAATCCGCCCGCCTCGGCGTCCCAGAGTGCTAGGATTACAGGTGTGAGCCACCGCGCCCGGCCTACTTAGTTTCTTTCTAGCACCTCTATGGAATCAATACTAAAGTTAAAGGAAGTAACATGTCAAAAAACCCAATTCTGGTCCAACCTCTTCAGTGTACAGTTGAGCAAAACAAAACCCAGAAGTGAAATGACCTTCCAACTTTACAGAGCTATTCAGTTGCAGAGCCAGGACTATAACGAAAATTTTTTGGTATTTAGTGTTCCTTCTACTAAGTAAAACATTCTGCATAAAAATTCTGATTAACTGCTGTTCCTTGGGATAAATAAAAATACTCAGGCATTTCTAAAAAGGATAAAGGATATTAATTGTTTTTGCCTAATACCTACTTTTCAGTTACAGAATCTGCAGAGGGTCCGGTAGCATTCTGACCATTAGTGCCAACTTTCCCCACTTTCTTCACAGTCTCCAGAGCTCTTAAGGTACTGTCAGTGCTACGTGAGATTAGCTGGGAAACACTGTTTTCTGCATTTGAAATTCCATTTGTACTTGGAACAGTTTTCCCCGTTGTTTCAGTACTTCCTATGACAGAAATGACATTTCCGGCTGTGGTTGTGACAGTGTTGTTTACACCAACTTTATTTAGCAGAGGAAACGTTCTTACAGTGGCATTGATTTTTTTGTTCCTTAATCGATACCTGTTTTAAAAAAATGAACATATTGGTGAATATGAAGGAAAAAAAGACAACAGGAAAAGATTTAAAAAGGTGGAAACAGCTTTCAAATAGCTTCTTCAGCTAAATAATCAAATATAGTCCACATCAAATTCTACTGTGACAGATGCCACATGAAAATATACATGCCATTCACATACGTACATAATATACATGTATACATAAGGACGTAATATAGCAAGCAAAATACACACATATTCACCAAAGCCTTTGGAGAGAGTGGGAAGAGATCGTTTGAAAACTTTATATAACTGGATTATAAAGTACATTATGTTAAAATGACAGGAACCAGCACCAAATTTAGTTGGGAACACAGAATGAAGAGAAAAGGTACGCAAGAGTTGAAGGCATTTTCTGTTATTACTGAACTGTTAAAGCATTACATAATTTTTTTCAAAAATTAAGAAAACCAAAACTCATTCTTAAACAAACATTAAAAAAAATGTAGAAATTTCTATTATATTTTTCAGATTAGTTTATGACTAAAGTAAAATTCATTTGAATTAAAGACTTCTCTGACACTAAGTTTTAACTTTTATTTATAGTGATCATCAGATATAATACTCTAATATATAAAGCAATTTGATCTTGGGACTCCATTTAAGAAAATCTGTTTGCACTTGTATATCAAAAATTTCATTATAATGTTGTCCTTCCTTGTCAACATTCCCTCTAGTATTTTAAAGTGGTAGAAAATTAAGTTACATGGACAAAAAGAAGACTACATACATTTGGGGTCATAAACAATACCTTCACTATAGTTTCCCTTTTAATTTTCCAGTATCTATAAAACAGCTTCATCATTCAATCCTTCTCTTGTTCTCTTTCTCACACATACGCACACTAACAGAGGAAGGTGAAGCTCAATAAAAGACAAGTACTCCCAGATCAGACTGGCTGAAAGTGGAGCAATAGAACATAAAGTTAAAAAAAAAAAAAAAGGTGATGGCCAGTTTATCCATGGCATCTTGTAGACAATGGAGACAATGATTACTTCTTTAAGGAGGGGCATGAGCAGACCTGTATTTTTTAAAAATTTTTTATTTTTAATTATTATGGGTACATAATAGGAGTATATCTTTACAGACCTATATTTTATGAAGGCAATTTGGTGGCACGAAGAGGCCCAAAGATCCCTGTACTTTCCTCAATTTGCTCTATGAAACCTACTCATCATTCTTTTCTTCGAAGTTCTTATACAAAATGCCCAACTGTTCCCTGTTTTCCTTTCTCAAAGAACAAATTTCAAACATCCTTAAGGCTGCTCTAGCAAGTAAAAAATAAAGTTTTCACTGTGAGCCTCTGAAAAGAGAGGAGTCAGGAGAAGTAAAACCTTAACCAAATGAGGTAAAGTGATAAGCAGGGATATACACTGGACTCCTAGTACCTGGGCAGCTAAAGGCTTGGACTTAGAATCTGGACCTCGCACTTGAAAAAGCCAGTTACCCCCTATTCTTTTTCCTTTCTTTCTTTTTTCTTTTTTTTTTTTTTTAAAAAAAATAGATGGATTCTTGCTATTTTGCCCAGGCTGGCCTCAAACTCCTGGGCTCAAGCAATTGGTCAGCCTCAGCCTCCCAAGGAGCTGGGACTACGGGTGCACACACCATTGCACCTGCTTTCCCTACTCTTTTTAAATCATCCATGAGGTCCCTTAGGTATTCACTCCCTTCTTACCCATCCTGCAATCCACTATCTACCATTAATCCCTCCATTTAACTCTCTTGGCCCACCACCTCTTGTAGAACTCATTTGGTAAAACCACAATCCAATTCTACATTTACTTGTGCCTGCTCCCAAGCAGCTGAAGTTAGCTAGAGAAAAACTATGAAACCATGCTGTCTAGACTACCTTCAGAATTATAAACGATTATTTAAAATGACCAAGCAATTCATTAATACACTTCTTGATTATGTTCATTTTCCCATTCTAACATCCTTTCCCCCTCCACTCTCCACCACTGCCCCTCCACTGCTGATGATACTCCCTCTTCAGAGAAAATAAATGAAACCAGAGAATTACTTTCCACCACTAATTCCACTAACCCTCCTGCATCTGTAACCACACAATCCTCCTAAAAGGAGGGACAGAGAGTTCCTGTTCCCAACTAAGGCCAATCTCTCCACCTGTGCCCCACTTCTCAAGCCCATTTGCCTTCCTTGAAGACTTCACTCATGTAATTATATCTTTTTCTCTTGTGCATACCTTCACTTCATTCAGGTATCTGCTTAAATGTTACATCCTCTGAAAGCCTTTCCTGGACTATCTTATCTAAAAGACCTCCCCTTTCCCAATCATTCTTTCTCATTACTTTGTTATTTTTTTATAGTACCAATCACTTACATATATTATGCTTTCCTTTCTATTTATTTGCTTTATGTCTGTCTCCTCTACTACAATGTAAGTGCCATGAGGACAAGGATTTTGCCTTTCTATGCACCTCTCTATATTTAGCAAATAGTACAGTGCCTCATGCATATTAGGTATCCAATTAATATTTGTTGCATGAATGTGGAGTAAACTTCAAACTTCATGTGGCCAAGAGAACTGATTTTCTGCCCCAAAGCATTTCCCATCTCAGTAACAGGTATCACTCAGTTATGCAGCCTCCAAACCTTGGAGTCGTCCTTGATTCCTTTCTTTTCTTTATAGCCCACATTCAACCTGTCCATCTTGTCTGCTCTACTTCCAAAATATGTTCTAAATATGACTACCTTTCAGCATTTCCATTGCTATAGTCCTGGGACCAAGCTACCAATCTTGCACCTGGACCACTATGGCCATTTAACTGGTCTTCTGACATGCCTCAGAAAATTAAAATCTTATCGTTCAATTTGAATAAAACCCTACAATGGCTTCCTGTTGCAACCAGAATAAAATCCAAATTTCTCGCCCTGGCCCACCAAACCACTGAATTTGCTTACTTCTATGTTTACTGTTCCTCTTTCTCCACAAGAAGCATCTTGGGAACTACCTAAGCACATAACAATCTTTTATAAATATTTGTTGAGCTGGTTGATCCCAGGCTTTTGACACTCCCCAGAATGCAGCAATTCTTAGGAATGTGATCCCAACATCCTAATTCTAAAATATACCAACATAAATATTTATTCTCTATGTAATATTTATTCTATATTTATATATAATAAATAAATATTTATTCTAAGTAGACATTGTTGGGCATCTACATTTTATTTGGTTGGGGGTATATAGCAGAGAAAGCAAACATGGGTAAAATGAATTTATTTAAGTTGAACAAACAATTGCTGAGTTTCTGGTGTGTTATGTGAACTGAGGGCCTATCCTGAAAAGCTCAGAGTGAGACAGCAACATGTATTTTTTAAACCAAGAGGACAGTGACACCATCTACTTCTCTAATCCCTTGCATTACCCATTTGTTTGTTTTAACAGCAATAGACAGTGTAAAGCTTGTTGGAAATAAGAAACAAAAACTGCAGAGTATTTGCTCTTTCAACACAAACATATTGAGTTTACATTATCAGGTATTTTCAACATGCAGGAAATACAGAGATAAATAATCCATGGGATAAATGAAGTCCAGTAAAAATGCACATGAAAATAAGCAATTGAGAAACTATAATCTTATAACTACCAGTTATAATTACTGTGTATAAACTACAATGGCAGCACAGTGAAGAAACCAAGTAACACTGCCTTAGGAAGTCTGCAGAAGGAAGACAATACCTGAGTATGATTAGAAATAGCTCTCCAGATAGAGAAGAGAAAAACATATGATACGGAGTGAACAACATATGCAAGGGAAAAGAAGAGTAAAAGAAACTTATATACGGTGGTGCAGTGGCTCACGCCTGTAATCCTGACATTTTGGGAGCCCAGGGCAGGAGGATCACTTGAGGCCAGGTGACTGAGACCAGGCTGAGCAATATGAGATGCCATCTCTACAAAATATAGAAAAATTAGCCAGGTGTGGTAGTACGTGCCTATAGTCCTAGTTACTTGGGAGGAGGCTGAGGCAGGAGGACTGCTTCAGCCTAGGAGTTTGAGGTTGCAGTGAGCCATAATGACACCACCTACACTCTAGCCCAGGCAACAGAGCAAGACCTTGTCTCCAAAAAAAAAGAAACTTATACAGTGTAGTCAACAGTGATTAACTGAATGTACCTTTAAGATGTACTGAGGAACTAATTAAGATTTTAAAGAAGATAGAAATACTTAAACACATATTTTAGAAAGAAAATCTTAGTGGAAATGGAAAAGACAGGTTGAGACACAGGGAGATACTAAGTAAAAAGCCACTGAAGGCCAAGGTGGGAGGACTGCCTGAAGTCCGCAGTTCGAGACCAGCCTGTACAAGAAAGTGAGACCCTGTCTCTGCAAAAAAATATCTTTAAAAAAATAGGCATGGTGGTGTGGATCTGTAGTCCCAGCTACTCAGGAGGCTGAGGTGGGAGGATCGTTTGAGCCCAGGAGTTTGAGGCTGCAGTGAGCTATGATGATGCCACTGTACTTTATCCTGGGCAAGAGAGTGAGATTCTATCAAAAAAAAAAAAAAAAAAAAAAAAAAAAAAAAAAAAAAAAAAAAAAAAAAAAAAAAAAAAAAAAAAAAAAAAAAAAAAAAAAAAAAAAAAAAAAAAAACAGTCACTGAAGCAGTAAAATGGATAAATTGAGTTAACATGTGAAACACTAAAATGGTATCGGGCACAAAATGTGACTAATTAATTCGGCTATTATTATTTTTTTACTACTACAACAAAATTCTGAAGTAGGAGTACTACAGATAAGAAGCCAGCTTGAAGATATGAGAGAGAGGATTTTTCAGGTAGGGTACCAGTTGAGTGTGGAATGGCAATGAAACCAGTTTCTTCTCTGTTTTTAGTCTAATTGCTCCTAAGCAAGGTCCTCTAAAAAGCTATATTTCAGCTAAAAAGCTCTATTTCAGGTATGGACAAGCTGAATATATCTCTTAGAGTCTCAAAAATTATCTTGATGTGAAATTCTGTACGTAGCATTATACTGGGTGCAAACGCCATCTTTTTTTCTTACGACTCCTATAGCCTCTCTAGGCTCTTCAAGCAGAGGTAAAAATTGAGAAGAGAAGCATGTTTGCACTCTTTTTACTGCACACACATATATTTTCTATTATACTACTATTGCTGTAGAGTTGTGCAGGGCCCAGTACCAGCCACCAGGAAAAGGCGACGACAACAAACAAGACAGATATAGTCCACAGAGCTTATACTTAAGTAAGGTGGACAAACATTTAATAAATAGATCAGGGGCCATAGTTTTTATAAATTATTTTTGTAAATAAAGTTTACAGCCATGCCCATTTTACACATTTTTCTATGGCTACTTTTTTGCTACAGTGGCAGAGTTGAGTGGCTGTAACAGAGATTGCATAATCCACAAAGCCTAAAATATTTACTATCTGGACTTTACGGAAAAGTTAGGCAACTTCTAAAACGGACCCTTAATTAAGTATAATTGTGGTAAGTGTGACAAACAGGAAGCTGGCTAGTTTGAAGTATTGTGGGGGATCTCTCTGAAAAAGTGAAAGACGACCTGTACAAAGGAAAGGTCCCAAAGGCAAGGCTAGAAGGAACAGCATTATGTAAAAGACCTGAATGGGAAGGAACATGGTGCATTCCTGGAACGGAATGAAGTTCACTGTGGCTTGACTATAGAGTATAATTAGAGTGTTGTGAGATGACATTAGAAAGACAGGCACAGGTTAGACACAGGGTCTTACAGACCAACACACAGATTTTATATCTTTATCCACAAGGCAATGAGAAACTATCAACTGCTTAGGTGCAGAGGAGTGGCATAAGTAGATCTGTGCTTTTAAAAGACTTCTCTCTGTTTTGTAAGAAATAATGGGAGAAGGGGTGGGCAACAGTAGATGTAAGATGATTAGTTAGGAGACAACTGTGGATTAAGAAAAGGGGATGATAGCTTAGACTAGAAGGATGGAAAAAAGAAGAGAGAGTTGAGAAATAGATAGGAAGCTGAACTGGCAGAACATGAATATTGATTAAACAGGAAAAGCTGAAGGAAGGACAGCTGACAAAGAAGATTCCTATAACACGGCATATATAACTGGCTGGATGGCTAAACAGAGTACATGGGGAGAGTAAAACGGAAGGTCAAGGAGGAGGTATGGGAGGAGAAAATTAGCTCAGTTTGAGTTTAAGGTGTCTAAAAGCAAAATGGAGATGTCCAAGAAGAGTTGACACACAGGTCAGTTATTTAGTAGAAAGGCTGGGATAAATTTTTGGTGAGGTATTGATAATCAAAGTTTTGGTTCAAAAACAAAACAGCAAAACTTGGATAATATATATTATAACACATCTTTTATGTCTGGGGTAAATGAATACAGAAAAAGGGGTTACCCACAGGAGAAGAGAAAGACAAAAGATGACACAGAAAAAAGAATGTCAAAAATACCAAAAGCAACCAGGCATGGTGGCTCATGCCTGTAATCCCAACACTTTGGGAGACCAAGGCAGGAAGATCCCTTAAGCCCAGGAGTTCAAGACCACCCTGAGAAACAAAGACCCCGGCTCTATTTAAAAAAATTTTTTTAAATTTACAAAAAGACCAAAAGCTATAAAAACAAAATATATATACTTGACCATTTTGCCTGAAACTCTACAGTGATGTTTAAATGAACCTAAGCAAATAAGACTGCACATTAGGGGTATTTTCATTTTGCACAGGTGCTGAGCAGAAACATGGATTCTAGCTATAAAATGTCTCAAAATATGACCCTTGAATAAGGTTCCAACTCACTTATCACATTAATCTTCCACCTAGATTAATCTTCTTATGGTTTCAAAAGAAAAGATTATTTTGCAATTTAAAGAACTCTACAACATGAACTTACTTGCAATTTAGAAACTCAGCACAAACTTTAGGACTATATATGACACTCCTGTAACAACCAAAAATTAAATCCACATGAAAGAGGATTCTCAAAACTTACTTTTCAAGCTCTTCCTGAGAATGGGCAAATGTACAATTTGTTCCTCGTGGACACCCTCCTTGCTGTCGCAGATCTCGGCACATGCTAGTTTTGTACTTGCTGTTTGGCTGAGGCTACAAAAAGTAAAATGTTCAATGTGTGGAAATGTGAAAATTCCAGTTGTTATTCACTCTTGGGGCTTCAGAACTTTATGATTATACCTTTAATTCTTTTTCACATTAGACAAGTAATTCTTGTGCTGAAACAACTACCACTCCATTGTTTCCTGTTGTGAGTTATGCAGCATAACCCTGAGTTGGCATTTTAGAGAATCCTTCTGAAGATTATCTGAAACCGGTTCAAATGTTATGCCCATTTATTTGTCAGTCAACAGAATGCCCACAAAAAGATTTTCTCATCAATTTACTGCTGCCTTAAAAAGTCTGTTACCAAAATCAAACAATTTTAAAAAGCATTAAAAAAAAAAGCCATAAGCTTTGTCCACTCACTTCCCCAGGAAAGGAAAAATATAATTTTCCCTGAAAGTGAAAAATTACTAATTCATTTGTCTAATTGTCAACTTGAGGGTACAACTCTCAGGCTTAAGCTACTTAAGTTCACATAAACATTGATGCAGAATATTAAAAACTCATCATGACTGCTATAATTTGCATGAAAATCTAAGATGTCATTCATATTTTTATGACCCTAATAAGATGAAAACATTCATCTTTCAGTTAATATTTGAAATTATAATGTCCTCTAATAGAATAAGGATAGAAGAGTATAGAAAGATCTCAGACTTTGGAGTAGGTTGGATCCTAGCTCTGTCATTTACTGACAACATAACCTTAGATATGTTATTTAACCTCTTTAAATTTCAGCTTAGGAACAGCAATTACCTTGCAAGTGGCCGTGATGACTAGAAATAACATATGTAAAAATACTGAACATATGGACTGGTCCATAGTAACTAATAAATGGAAGTTATCATTATGAAATAAAGGATTATATTAATATCTTAACTTCTAAAGTACCTTGAAAATATCTTGAAAATTCAAATTCCATACATTTATAAACAAAAATTCATTTGGGTGACAACAATGGAGAAAAAAGTGACAATTTCCCAAAGTAGAAATGAATTAGACAAAATGTTTAGAAGGAATCAATGATCTATACTTGGTCAAAAACATTTTATAATGAAGCGAACTCATATTCAAGATACCCTCAAAACTCTTGCTATGCTATGAAAAGCTTATCAGGTACATTTAAAAACTGAGCTTTTCCCAAAAGAACAGAGACAATAAAAACTTATGAAGACTAGAGTCACATAAGGAGCCCAACCAGCTTGTTAAGATATTCAGGATCAAACTGTACTAGAGATAACAGCAGTCAGAAGTGTAATAAATGTACTTACCTGAGGTGTCTCATGGCCTTTTCTACTATAATTTTGTATGAAGTCCACAAGGCCATGAACCACTGTTTTAACAGCTACCATTGCATTTTCTAGCTGCTCCCAAGTTGGTGAAACAGCATCTAAAATAAGCCACCAAAGGGATGGGAAAAGGGGTTAAGAATGTTAGCAGTAATTCTCTTGTTTTATTTACCTCGAAGGTAGAAAAAGTATAAGCAATTGAACATATTTCCACATACCTGGATTAGGGTCTATGTTTGCAAGAAGCTCTAAATGAGGCCTCAGTCTATTTAAGTTAGCTGGGTCACCTGTTCGTTGCAAAACAATTGTCAATTCCTGGACACTCTTTGCAAATGATTCTGGAGACTGCAGCTAACAAACAAAAGACAATGGTTTTTAAGGTACATTTATAATCAAATGCTTTCAATTAGTTAACATATTTACTAGGTTTTCAAGTGTCTTCAGATTCCATAGTAGGGGTATCAACGATGAACTACATTTTCACCTCAGAATCTGCCCTATGAAATTCATCATTAGACACTTAAAAAACTTATTTAAAAGCTATATTAGCTCTCTGGGGCTAGAACATAGACAGGCTTGAGACTTTGTAAGCCCAGCTGCCTTTATGCTAATATCCTGTATTTGCTTCCTTATTGCATCCTTTAGTTTATGTTGAAAGTTAAAATAATTAATAAAAAGAATAAAAGATAATTTATAAGAGTCTGATATTTAAACACAGGAATCTCCGTTTGTTTCTAGCTTCTTTTTTTTTTTTTTTTTGAGACAGAGTCTCACT
>RJWJ010005857.1:0-65740 GCA_004363605.1 Indri indri
TACAGGCATGCGCCACCATGCCCGGCTAATTTTTTTCTCTATATATTTTTAGCTGTCCAACTAATTTCTTTCTATTTTTGGTAGAGACGGGGTCTCGCTCTTGCTCAGGCTGGTCTCGAACTCCTGAGCTCAGGACGATCCGCCCGCCTCGGCCTCCCAGAGTGCTAGGATTACAGGCGTGAGCCACCGCGCCCGGCCTATTTACATTATTATTAAACTTTGCAACAGCTCTCTGAATGGCTATTAAATAGAGCTCTTTCTCATTGCTGGGGGACAGACACACAACTCACACTAACTTAAGCAAAAAAGGATATTGTGAAGGATAGAGGTGGGGCTGGCTTTGTAGATGTTGTTATTGGGACTCTTTCTCTCATTTCTATAATTTCATGCCTTTTGCAGATAGGTGTTCTCCACAGACTAGAAAACATTACAGGCAGCTCCAGGCTTACTTTAGTCCAGCTGAGCAACTCCTCTCCTCCATGTTTCAAGAAAAGGACTTTAATTGGTTTTGCTTGTGTCATGGCCCATTTTTGGACTAATCATGTGGTCAGAGGTGATGAGGTATTCTTAGTTGGCTAGGCCCGGATCACATGCATCCCAGCCCTTGGTCAGGCAGCTTTACCAAAGCCATATAGAATAGATAGTGGAGCTGGAGGTAATCCTCTAAACAGAAAGAGGGAAGGGATGCTGGGCAGATACCCATTATAGTACTGTCACCCCTATTTTACAGATAAGGTAAACAAGACTTAAGGATGTAAAGAAACTCCTTCAAAATCACAAAGGAAATAAATGGTGTCTCTGAACCATAGTCTTTTGGCTTCAAGATTGAAATTATTCTCTGCTAAAAGACAGAGTTGCTGCCCTTAATCCTAACCCTTTTCTTGACAGCATGTGTTCCTAATTCTCCTATTTCTTTTCACTTTTTATGGCAGAGAAGTTATCCAGGGGAGAGAATTAAGTCAAATACCACCCCTTCTCTTTTTTTGGTTGACAATAATGAGAGGAACAGAGTATGTGTGAAGACTAAAATTGGTGACATTGTCTCCTTGGAGACTAGGTGTTTGGTGGGGAGGGGTTGTGTCAAGGAAGTGCAACCCACCAATAGCAACCAAACCACCTGGGGGAAGGGATGACCTATGCATCCTACTTTCCTGTTTTGTCTTATTGCTAGCATTACATTACTTTTCTATTTATTATGGCAAAATGTACTACTTTTCAGCACCACATATGTTAAATGTGCTCTTGTGCACTGGCCTAGGAACCTAATTACTGTTACAGAACAGTTTCTTTTTCTTTCATTTTTTTATTTCAAAATATTAAGAGGGTACAAATGTTTTTGGTTACATGGATCGCTTTTGTAATTCTTGAGTCACAGCTATTAAGTGTGCCCATCACCCAAATAATGTTCATTGTACCCATTGGGTAGGTTTTCGCCATCCCCTCCTCCCCCTTCCCCCTGCTTGATTTCCACTGAGTTTTACTTCTCTCTATACCCGTATGTGCTCACCGGTTAGTTTCAATTTAATAGCAAGTACATAGGGTGTTTGTTTTCCATTCTTTAGATACTTCACTTAGGATAATGGTCTCCAGTTCTATCTAAATTGTTGCAAAAGGAATTAACTAGTCCTTTTTTTGTGGCTGAGTAGTACTCCATGGTATAAATATATCACATTTTATTAATCCACTCATGAATTGAAGGCACTTGGATTGAGTGCACATCTTTTCAATTGCAAATTGTGCTGCAATAAACGTTCAAGTGCATGTGTCTTTTGATAAAATGACTTCTTTTCCTTTGGGTACATACAGAGTAGTGGATTGCTGGATCAAATGGTAGGTCTGTACTTTTAGTTCTTTGAGAAATTGCCATACTGTCTTCCATAGAGATTGTACTAATTTGCAGTCCCACCAATGGTGTGTAAGCGTTCCTTTCTCTCTGCATCTGTGCCAGCATCTATTGTCTTTGGACTTTTTAATAAAAGCCATTCTAACAGGTGTAAGGTGATATCTCATTGTGGTTTTAATTTGCATTTCCCTGATGATTAGTGATGTTGAGCATTTTTTCGTATGTTTATAAGGCCATTTGTCTATCTTCTTTTCAAAAGCTTCTGTTCATGTTTCTTACCCACTTTTTAATGGGGTTGTTTTTTTCATGCTGATTTGTTTGACTTTTTTGTAGATTCTGGATATTAGCCCTTTATTGGATATATAGTTTGTGAATATTTTCTCCCATTCTGTAGGTTGTCTGTTTGCTCTGTTGATTATTTCCTTAGCTGTGCAAAAGCTTTTTAATTTAATCAAGTCCCATTTATTTATTTTTATTGTTGCTGTAATTGCCATTGGGGTCTTAGTCATAAATTCTTTGCCTATTCCAGTATCTATAATAGAAGAACTTTACCTACATTTTCTTCTAGAATTCTTATGGTTTCATGCCTTAGATTTAAGTCTTATCCATCCTCAATTAATTTTTTTTGAATGGTGAGAGATATGGATCCTGTTTCATTCTTCTGCATGTGGCTATCCAGTTTTCCCAGCACCATTTATTGAATAGGGCTTCTTTTCTCCAGTATATATTGTTGTCTGCTTGTCAAAGATCAGTTGGCTGTATGTGGATGGTTTTATATCTGGGTTCTCTGTTCTGTTCCATTGGTCTCTGTCTCTATTTTTGTGCCAGTACCATGCCGTTTTAGTTACTATTGCCTTGTAGTGTAGTTTGAAGTCTGGTTCTGTGATGCCTCCAGATTTGTTCTTTTCGCTTAAGATTGCTTTGGTTATTTGGGCTCTTTTCTGGTTCCAAACAAAACATAGAATTATTTTGTCTATATCTGTGAAATATGATGTTGGTATTTTGATGGGGGATTGCATTGAATCTGTAAATCACTTTGGGTAGTATAGACATTTTAACAATATTGATTCTACTGATCCAGGAGCATGATATGTTTTGCTATTTGTTGATGTTGCCTGTGATTTCTTTTCTCAGTGTTTTTTAGTTCTCTTTGTAGAGGTCTTTCACCTCCTTGGTTAAGTATATTCATAGATATTTTATTTTCTTTGTAGCTTTTGTGAATGGTATTGAGTCTTCTATTTTATTCTCAGCTTGACTGTTACTGGTGTATGGAAATGCTATTGATTTGCGAACATTCATTTTGTAACCTGAGACTTTGCTGAATTTATTTATCAATTCCAGGAATCTCTTAGTGTGGATTCTTTGGGATTTTCTAGATACAAGATCATAGCGTCAGCAAAAAACAATAATTTGACCTCCTCTTTCCTGATTTGGATACACTTTATTTTTTTCCCATGCCTGATTGCTCTGGCTAGGACTTCCAGCACTATGTTGAATAGAAGTGGTGGCAGTGGGCACCTTAGTTTTGCTCCACTTCTTAGGGGGAATGCTTTCAACCTTTTCCCATGCAGTATGATGTTGACTGTGGGTTTGTCATATATGGGTTTGTCATATATGGCTTTTATAATTTTGAGGTGTGTTCCTTCTATGCCTAGTTTGTTGAGGGTTTTTATCATGAAAGGGTGCTGAATTTTGTCAGATGCTTTTTCCACATCTATTGACATCATATGGTTTTTGTTTTTCCTTCTGTTTATGTGGTGAATCACATTTATTGATTTACATATGTTCAGCCATCCTTCCATCCCTGGGATGAAGTCCACTTGATCATGTGGATTATTTATTTGATATGCTGTTGAATTCAGTTTGCTAGTATTTTATTGAGGATTTTTGCATCTATGTTCTTTCCCCCCGCCCCCTCTCCCCATGACCCAGGCTGGAGCGCATGACACAATCATAGCTCACTGCAACCTCTAACTCCTGGGCTCAAGCGATTCTCTCGCCTTAGCCTCCCAAGCACCTAGGACTACAGGTGCTCACCACCATGGCTGGCTTTGCATATATGTTCATGAGGGATATTTATCTGTAGTTTTCTTTTTTTGTTGTGTCCTTTCCATGATTTGGTATCAAGGAGATATTGGTTTCATAGAATGAGTTGGGGAGAATCCCCTCCTTCTTGGTGTTACGGAATAATTTCTGCAATATGAGTACCAGCTCATTTTTTGTAGGTCTGGTAAAATTCAGCTGTGAATTCATCTGCTCTGGGGCACAGTATAGTTTCTATGGGACAATAAGATGTAGGTGCAATAAACTTTGGAAATATAACCATTAGGTAAATTAGGGATTATCTGTGATCAGTATCTAAAAAAGTCAGGATCTTCATTCTCTGGAGTGCAGATGTGTTAGGATAGTGGGAAATGGTGAATTAGGAAATAGAATAACTCTGTAGAAAAGGAGATGAAGATATCAAAGGCAAACTTTGCTCTGTAGTTTATTCAAGGCTCTGATGGTATAATCATCTCAGATTTTCCTTTAGCTTACTGTTATAAGTTGCTATCACCAGGCATATGGCATATTAACATTTTCTTATTTAATGAGGTTAAAATTAGTAGCTAAAATTGGTCTTTTATTCATGGGATAATTTACTCATGATTTGGCTCTTCACCATTGGAAGGTAATTGAAAATTGGCCATATAAGAAAGGAATAAGTGAAAAAATATGAAGTTCCTAGTAGAATGTACATATGGTGGACACTCAGTGCTACTGAGCTCTCTTTCTGCTTCTCATCTCCTTACCGTACCACTGATGGCAAAGTCTTTTTTCACCTCATTTTTTATTAGGCTTATTTGGTGATAATAAAATACATAAGGTTTGCTCACTTTCTATATAATATTTTAAAGTTTAAACATTTTATTTCAGAGAATGGAATTCAGTGTGGAAGGTTCTATTTCAAAAATAATATTTTTCCAGCAAATAAAACAGAGTAGAGATGGTGTGTCCTGTTGGAGAACTTTTTTACACCCAGGAAAGCTAGTCACTGGGCAGATGCGGCTACAAAGGATAAGCAGATTTTCTATGTGTAGTGGTACAATTGTAGAGTGAAAGTTATATGCAATATCAATATTATATCAATTTATAAATAGTTTGCTATATACCTTGTCATTTAGCATGCTATAAAATACTGTTATATATATTTGTTTTGTTTTGTATGTTGCTGTTTTAAGTACATCCCCAGTGGTTGTATTGCAAACTCCTGGCAGGCAGGGACTTTGTCTTTGATACCAGATCCTATGCAGTAGAATGCTAGACCTGTGCTAGATGTTCTACTGTCTGTTGAGGGGAAGATTGTTGCTTTTACTAATTATTCAGTTTGGTGCAACAAGCTAGCATTGTCCATAATAATGTTAGTGTTTAATTGGTGATGTGTAAAATCTCTTTGGCAGTTTGTAAATAAAATTAGATATGAGAAAAAGTTTAATGTCTGAAACCATGTATTCATTTTGTTGGACTTTAGGAATCACTCTAGGATGGCTTGGACATACGATAGAATTAGCTTTTTAACAAAGTGATTAGAAGAAGTTAACCACCCCCCTTATCTGGTTTTTGGACTTCTGTCAGGCCTTACCTGTTCAGGATACACTTGATCCTAAAGAAGTTCCCTGATGCATGTTCCAGGGAGGGGACCAAAGATGTAATGAAATTGGATGAATTCCTTGGGCAGAAGAAAGGCAGTAGCTGTAAAGTAGTTTTGGTGCTCCATTGGCACCAAAGCCCAGAAATGGAAGGGAAATAAAAAGAAATTAGAGCAAAGTAGGGAAAAAAAATGGCAATTTACAAATTGTGCTCAAGGTGGAGAAAAGAGAAGAGGAGAGGGTGTGTGTGTATGTATGTATGTTTCAGTAGTGACAGTGATAAAGGGAGAACAGACATGTCGGTTAGACCTGAATAGCCATCTGGGGGTACTCATTGCAGAGATGAGTAATTCTACATGGCCTCTGAAAATATCCCTCTCTTTAAAGTAGAGACATGTTGAAAACTCACTGGCCTGAACCCTAAAGCCTGGCTTGGAAAAGGTGAAAAACTGTTGGTGAATTAAGACATAATTGGTTAATCTATACTATATGGAAGTTGGTGGTGTGTTTGGAAAGAATGTGAATTTTGGAATCAGGACTAAATTTATTCCAGCTCTGCTTCTTAATGGTGTGTGGCCTTGGGTAATTTACTGAACCTCTCTGAGCTTCTGTTTGTTCATTTATAAAGTGGAGATTGTAGTGCCCCTTACTGTGAGAATGAAACTAAATATGTAAAGTACTTAGCAGATGGCCTTGTTCATACTAAGTGGTCAGTAAACTGTATGTGCTACCATTACTATTACTGCTATTTCTCTTCTTTCTCCTCAAGGCTGAGGGATACCTCTCTATAAAATGTGAGCTAAGCGAACCTAATGAACATGACGAAAACATGTATAAACTGGTATGCTTGTCGTGACTTTAGACTATTTCATGAGTAGTTTTCAGTGAAATGGTGGGAGTCTTTCAATCTGTCCTAGCGATAGTTGAAAAAGCAGAAATTTTTTTTATTACAAACACAAATCAGCTGAGCTGTTTACTTTTGGGAAACTGGCTTTGCATTTCAAATAAAGCATGATAAGCCTAAATTCACTATGAAGAGCCATAATATTGTACAACACTTATAGCCTTTTCAGAGAGTATCATATAATTTTAGCAAAATAAAGATTCCCTGAAAATGCTAACATACAATCTTAAAAACATAGGGTTTCCTTTATTTCGCATACAATTCTCTAATTAAATTTAGCACAAGCAAGACAAACCATTTGGGATAAACTGTCATGTAGGTGTCTGTGGTTCACTCTGTTAATATGGAAATACAGTAAAACCCTGACATAACACAAAAAATGGGGTCCAAAAACTTAGTCATATTTTTGGAGGATAGTGAAATATTAATAACTTCTATCTAGCCAGTTGGGAATTCCCAGAGTGTAGAAGCCAGTCACCAATTGTGTTCAAGTTATTCAAGTTATTGTGTAGCATATTTGAATGCTAATGACATGTCAAAGAATTTTTATAATCACTGAAGATTTTTTTGGAAAGAGAAAATCATTTGGGCAAACATATTTTGGACTTTGATTTAGATATTGTAGAAAAATGCAATGGGAATGGCTAAATTCGACTATGATCCTTAAATACATTTTACTTTGTGAACAGTACATATATACATGCAGGAAACTGAAAAGCTTTATGAAACAATATGTGATTCAATATTTTCTGTTATATTCTATTTAAATTTTTAGAAAGCACTGTAATTCACTAATTTTATGACCTACTAATAGGTAACAACTTGTACTTTGAAAAACATTGACATTGCACCAATGACTGTGTATTAAATGGAACTTCAGAAAGGAATTCCAGGTTGCTCTAGAAGCATAAGACCAGCACAATTTCAGCACTAGCATATTCCACACCATTAGTCAGTCATAGAGTATTAATAAGTGCCAACCCCACACCATTTGGCTGCCTAGGGTGGTAGTTCAAAAAAGATTCATGTATATACACACATATATATGCACACATATACATATTTACTTGTGTATGCACTCACTTCCTCTGAAAGGATAAATAGAAAATTTTTTTTTTTTTTTTGAGACAGAGTCTTGCTCAGCCACCCTGGGTAGAGTGTCATGGCATTAGCATAGCTCACAGCAACCTCAAACTCCTACCTCAGCCTCCCAAGTAGCTGGGACTACAGGCACTTGCCACCATGCCCGGCTAACTTTTTGTTTCTATTTTTAGTTGCCTGGCTAATTTTTTCTATTTTTAGTAAAGACGGTTCTCGCTCTTGCTTAGGCTGGTCTTGATCTCCTGAGCTCAAGCGATCCTCCTGCCTCGGCCTCCCAGAGTGCTAGGATTACAAGCGTGAGCCACCTCACCTGGCCCATAGAAATTAATAACAGCATGGATTGCCCGAGAGAAGGAGAACTATTGAGCAGGGGTGGGAGATCAGATGCTTTAAGTGCAGTATACCCTTTCATTTTTCATTCTTTTAAAATTTGAATCATCTGAACATATTCTAAACACTAAATCGAAAAAAATAAATTCTGCCTGTACATTATTAAAGAAAAAAAAGAGGAGGTGACTCCAGTATGGATCAAGAATTGGCAGTAAAGGTTGTGTGATAGATTAGCACTGTCTGGCATAGGAGTGGGGAGTTATATCCTATATTCTCTGTTTACTGCCCCTGGTCTGACCAGCTGTGTTGACAGTACTATACAAGGATGTTTAGGTGACTCACTAAAAAAGGCTAATTTGTGTCCTGTGCTCTGCTTATTTACTATAGGGTGGTGTATGTGATGTTCAAAAGAGTTTTTTTTTTTTTCCATAGAACATGGTTAATTTAAATGTTTTAGTGCTAAAGTAGAAGTTTTTGTTTTTAATTTTTAACTTGTTATTTAGAAATAATTTCAAACTTACAGAAAAGTTGTATGAAATTTATGAATAAGTTCAAATAATACCTATTCCCAGTTTCACCTTTTGTTAACATTTTACCCCATTTGTTTTAATGTTTTATCTATCTACCCGATGTATTTTTTGTCTGAACCATTTGAGAGAAACACAAATACCATGCCTCTTTCTTCCTAACTACTTCAGAATGTGTTTTCTAAGATTAAAGATATTCTCTTACTTAACTACAGTACATTTATCAGTTTCAGTAAATTTACTATTGATACCATACTTTAATCTGTTGCCTGTTTTCTTTTTTCGCCAATGATCCACAGATATCCTTGATAGCATTTTTTCCCCCTCTCTGGCCCAAGAACTGGATGGACTAGGGTTAGGTACTGCATTTAGTTGTCTATCTCTTTAGCCTCCTTTGATTGGAAACATTTTGATTTCTTTTTTTTCAACATTCTCCTTTTTAAAAATAGAATGTTGATTATTCTGATGTTTCCTTATGATTAGATTCAGGTATGCATTCTTAGCCAGAATACTATGTAGCCGATGTGTCTTTATCAGAATATCACATCTGGAGGCAGACAATGTCCATCTGCCCTCATGAGTGATGTTAGAATACTTAGTCAAGGTGTTGTCTAGTTTCAACTGTGTAATATTTTCTCTTTGCAATAAGCAATCCATGGGAAGCCAATTTAAAACCATGCAAATATACTGCTCCGTCAAAATTTCCCCCTAGGTTTAGTATCCATGATTGTCCTTGCCTGATCCAATTTTTTCTGTGTTGGTTGCAAAATGCTGATTTTTCCAGTGCTGGCACTACCTCCACATTTACCAGTCAGCTCTCAGTATTCTGCTGTAAGCAAGAGTCCTCATTTCTATCCCTTTTATGTTATTTTATTGTTATCAAACTCATAAATTCTTCTTTTTTTCCCACCAATCATTCATAGTTCATTGCTGTGTGAAGTAGAGGATTTGATTCTGGGGTCAGTGATGACTTCAAGAAGTCAGTGACCACCCTGAAATGGTGTGCAAAGTTCTGTGTTGTTTGGACATCTTTCTGGGGAGAGTGTACATAACTTTCATCAGAATCTGTAAAGGGGTCTTACCTCAAAAGTGGATAAGTTCCACTATGTTGAAGGGTTAGACTTGAAGCTGTCTATAACACTTCTATATTTGTATATTCTTTCCCCTGCTTTCTACTCCAAGTGATAAGTAACTGAAGTATTAGAACCATAGTGGATGTCCCTCTGTAGTACATTCCGTTTTTTTTGTCTGCTATTTTTAAACCACAACTTAAAATAGTACTATATTTTGGTTCCTTTAAATTTTTTGCTGGAATGTATAATAAATGTTAATATCTTCATTGCCACTGAAGCAGCAGTTTATGGTGTACAGAACCAGTCTTGTGAAACAGTGAATTACCTTGATTTAATTCGAAATTTTAAAACCAATGTTTTTTACACTATAGTTTTATTAGCTCTCTGGGAGTGAGCTACATGATGTTGTGCACTGAAAATTACCCAAATGTTCTCGCCTTCTCTTTCCTGGATGAGCTTCAGAAGGAGTTCATTACTACTTACAACATGATGACGACAAATACTGCTGTCAGACCATACTGTTTCATTGAATTTGGTAAGGGCCTGATTTTTTTTTTTCCTTTTTATTATCCTTTCTCCACAGTCATAAGCAATTTTTTATCTAATCCTGGGGGGCTGGGGAGAAACTTCTGCTACTGAGCTTTTGATAGAATAATTTGGTAAATGATCTATAAATTATGGCAACTTCTTACTTAATTCAGATGCCTTTTAAAAAAATTGTGTTTGAGCTGTGAAGGAGATTGTGATTATTGGCCCAAAGAATTAATGCCAGAGGATAATTTCTCAGTGAGAAATTTATAAATTAGAGATTCAGACTTTTGTGTTTATGTGATAATCTTTTATAGTCTACTTAGTGTAGAACAGGGATTGGCAATCATTTCTGGAAAGGACCTTATATTTTAGGCTTTGAGGGCCATATATAGCCTCTATCACAACTACTCAGCCCTGCCATTGTAGCTCGAAAGCAGACATAGGTAGTATATAAATGAATAAGCTTGGTTATGTTGTAATAAAACTGTACAAAAACAGCAGGCTAGATTTGGCCTACAGGCAGTACTTGGCTCAATTCTGATGTAGAAGGGGGAAAAAAAAACATTGTAAACAATAATAAAATTCTATGTGGAAGATATTTAGGAAATATCTTTTATTGGTTTCATTTAATTCTTTCAAATGTACATTCTAATGGTGTAAGCAATAAAAAGAAAACATTTATAAAAACATATAACTTACAGTGTATGTTCTTATGTAATTGCTACTACTAAATCTGACAGATTTAATATTTCATAAGAATTCCTATAAAAATTATGACTTTGGTTTAGGCTGGGCGCGGTGGCTCACGCCAGTGATCCTAGCACTCTGGGAGGCCGAGGAGGGTGGATCGTTTGAGCTCAGGAGTTCGAGACCAGCCAGAGCAAGAACGAGACCCTGTCTCTCCTAAAAAAAAAATAGAAAGAAATTAGCTGGACAACTTAAAATATATAGAAAATATTAGCTGGGCATGGTGGCACATGCCTGTAGTCCCAGCTACTTGGGAGGCTGAGGCAGGAGGATCACCTGAGCCCAGGAGTTTGAGGTTGCTGTGAGCTAGGCTGAAGCCACGGCACTCACTCTAGCCCAGGCAAAAGAGTGAGACTCTGTCTCAAAAAAAAAAAAAAAAAAAAAAAAAATTACGACTTTGGTTTAAAGTTAAAGCTGTTTTTTGTTTTAATTCCTTGAAGTAGATATAATACTCACACTCAAGTAGCATTAAACCCTTAGTTTATTTACAATTACTAATTTCTAGAGTATAATTTCTAGAGTGTAAAACTGATAACCCCACGATATATCAACCATTAAACACAAGTATAATAATATTGGAACATTTCATGACAAATTGAACAGTTTTGAGTAACAAAATGTTTAAATAATTTACTGTCCATAAACATCATACTCTCAATGAT
Source organism: Indri indri (assembly GCA_004363605.1). Taxonomy (NCBI): domain Eukaryota; kingdom Metazoa; phylum Chordata; class Mammalia; order Primates; family Indriidae; genus Indri; species Indri indri. The sequence goes on from RJWJ010005857.1 coordinate 11,348, forward strand.
TTAATTAACAAATGACTGCAAGGAAGTTTATTTTTATTTTACATAGATAACTTCATTCAGAGGACCAAGCAGCGATACAATAATCCCAGGTCTCTTTCAACAAAGATAAATCTGTCTGACATGCAGATGGAAATCAAGCTGAGGCCCCCTTATCAAGTTTCCATGTGTGAACTGGGGTCAGCCAATGGAGTCACATCTGCATTTTCTGTTGACTGTAAAGGTGCTGGTAAGATTTCTTCTGGTGAGTTCTGTATCTCAATTATTTTATTAAAAAAATCTTTTGTAAGAACTGAGAAACTCTTGAAAATGAATTATTTTATTCTAATACTTTAAATCAAGCGCATGAGGGAATGCAGAAGTTCAAAGTAATCCTTTCTCCCAGTGTTTTATAGAGTGAGCTGCCAGATGTGTCACTAATCAGGAAAATACTTTCAAGTAGCAATCACAGAGGATCTCTTTGCTAGGAAAACGTTTAAGGAGGTTTCTTTGTAAACATTTTTGTAGAAATGAAAAGTAGTTTCTTTGTACTGTGTGAGGTGCTTTGCATTATGTCAAAATGGCAACATTTAAGGCCTGGGTTCTTGATTGTCACAGAAAATGTAAAGACCTTAGTGATCATCTGTTCAAACCTCTACTTCCAAAGAAGGAATGCCAACCTCAACAGTTGTGAGAGGAAGTAAACTTTAGCTTAAAAGTGGACACCTCATTATTTTATAAGATGGCATTTGCCATTGTTGGACTACTTGTTTAAAAAATTCTTTCTTGTATATTGTGCTGAAGTCAGCTTCCCTATAATGCTTACCAGTCTGTCTCAGTGCTGTGACCTCTTTCTCCCATACTTCAGCCGAATCAGAGTAAAAGTTAAGTCAGCAACTGTGTATCCTTTCCATCCTCTTAGTCTAATCCACTTCATATAAAATGTCTTCAGTTCTCTTAAGACTTTTTGTATATGGCATTTTCAAGTCCTCCCTATCCTAGAGGCTCATTCTAGACATGTTTTAGTTTGTTAGTATTCCTTAAATGTGGACCGAACACAACAGTTCACATTTGGTTTGATTAATACAACGTGGGAGAAGGGGGAAACAAATTTCACTAAAACAATCAAACCAGTCACTAAACAAGTAAACAAGCAAATAACAATTATAAGCCAAAGGCAGGGAGAGGATAGGCTGGTATCCAGATTATTACAATATGTAAAATGTCCAGTTTCCAACAAAAAATTAGACATGCAAAGAAACAGAAAAGTATGAAACATACATAGGAAAAAACCAGACAACAGAAACTACCTTGGAGAATGACAAAATGTCAAATTTAATAGGCAAAGACTTCAATGTAGCCATTATAGTAGTATTCAAAAACTAAAGGAAACCACAATTAAAGAAGTAAAGTAAGGTATGATGATAATGTTGCATCAAATAGACAATATCAATAAGGAGATAGAAATTATAAAAAAAGAACCAATGGAAATTCTGGAATTCCAAAATACAGTTACTAAAATGAAAAATTCATTAGAGGGGCTTAACAGTGGATTTGAACTGGCAGAAGAAAGAGTTAGCAGGCCAGGTGCGGTGGCTCACATCTGTAATCCTGGTGCTCTGTGAGGCCAAGGCAGGAGGATTGCTTGAGCTCAGGAGTTAAAGACCAGCCTGAGCAAGAGCAAGACCCTGTCTCTACTAACAATAGGAAAAAATTAGCCAGGTGTGGTGGCACACACCTGAGTCCCAGCTACTCAGGAGGCTGAGGCAGGAGGATCACTTGAACCCAGGAGTTTGAGATTGCGGTGAGCTATGATGATGCCACTGCACTCTAGCCTGGGCGACAGAGTGAGGAAAAAAAAAGAGCAAATCTGAAGATTGATAGAGATTATGTAATCGAAAGAACAGAGAGAAAAAAGAATGAGGAGAAATTAATAGAACCTCAGAAAAATGGGACATTAATAATCACATCAACATAAATGTGATGGGATACCAGAAGGAGAGGGGAGAGACGAAGGAGCCAGAAATATTTGAAGAAATAATGGCTTAAAATTTCCTAAATTTACTGAAAAACCTTAATCCACTCTTCCAGAAAGCTCAATGAACTCTATGTAGGATACACACAAGAGATCCACAAATAGATGAATCATAGTAAAAATGCTGAAAGCCAAAGACAAGGAGAAGATCTTGAAAGTAGCCACAGAAAAATAACTGGTCACTTCAAGAGAACTCCAATAAGATTTACAGCTGATTTCTCAGCAGAAACAGTAGCCACTAGAAGGCAGTGGAATAACATGTACAAAGTGCGCAAAGAAGAAAGAGCTGTCAACCAAGAATTTATATCCGTCTAAGCTATCTTTCAAAAAATGAAGACAAAATAAAGACATTTGCAGGTAAATAAAAAATGAGAGAATTTGTTACTAGCAGACTCAAATAATAAAGGAAATTCTTCAGGCTGAAAGCAAGTGACTCCAGACAGTAATCTGAATCCACATAAAAAAGAGCAATGATAAAGATAATTATTAAGTAATTAGAAAGTAAAAATGCATTTTTTTCCTCTCCTCTAGTAACTGATTTAAAAAGCAATTATTTAAAACAGTATGTATACAATGTCTTTTTGGGCCTGTAATGTCATGTAATATATGTAATATAATATATTTTCCAGTAACAGCACAAAGGAGATGGATGGTGTATTGGGCTTAGGAATTTACTCCAGATGGTAATTCAGATCCACAGGAACAAATGGAGAGAGCCAGAAATGATAAGATTAATGTTAACAAAATCTGTAAATGCACAACTACTATCCTTCTCTTAGCATCTTTAAAAGACATAAAGGACATTATATTTTATAAAGTAATAATTATAATAAGGTATTTTTGGGTTTGTAATGTTTATTGATATGTGTAACAATACCACAAAAAGGGAAGAAAAGGAATAGAGCTGTGTAGGAGTAATGTGTCTGTAGCTCACTAGAAGTAAGTTAACATAAATCTGAAGCTGTTTCTTTTAAGATGTATATAGTAAGCCTATGGCATCCCAAAGAAAATACCTCAAAAAGTAGTGAAACTTACTAAATATTTTAAAATACTACACTACGAAATATTCACTTAAAGCAAATGAAAACAGTAAAGGAGGGATGAAGCAAAGTAAAAAAAAAAGACATGAGACATATAGGAAAAAAGTAAAATGACATATAAATCCACTATTCAATAATAACATTGTATATGAATGGATTTAAAAAGTATGAATATATTCCAGCCAAAAGGCAGAGATTATCAGACTGGATTAGAAATAAAAATGGGAGTTCCAAATATATAGTGTCTTTTGGAGACACACCTTAGATTCAAAGATACAAGTAGATTGGAAGTCAAAGGATTAAAAAAGATATCGATAGAATAAAAAACAAAAAACACATGATCATCTGAGCAGATGCAGAAAAAGCATTTGACAAAATTAAACAGCCTTTTGTGATGAGAAAAAAAAAAAAACCACTCAACAAATTAGGAGTATAAGGGAACTTCCTCAACCTAGTAAAGGGCACCTTTGAAAACCCACAGCTAACATCATACCTAATGGTGAAAGACTAAATGCTTTTTCCTAAGATCCAGGAACAAGGCAAGGCTGTCTGCTTTTACTACTTCCTATTGTGACTCAACATTGTACCTGAAGGTTCTATCTGGGGCAGTTGGGCAAGGACAATAAATAAAAGGCATCTGGATTGTGAAGAAGAAATAAAATAACTCTATTCACATATGACAATCTGTTATGCAGAAAATTCTAAGGAATCCACTGAAAAACTATTAGACGTAATAAATAAGTTCAGTGAGGTTGCAGGGTACAAGATTAATATAAAAAATCAATTGTATTCTATACACTAGCAATGAACAATCTGAAAATGAAATTAAGAAGATCCTATACACCGAAACTTTCAAAACATCATTGAAAGAAATTAAGCAAGACCTAAATTAATGGAAAATATTCTCATGTTCATGGATTGGAAGACAATATCATTAAAATGGTTGTACTCCATGAATTGATACACAGATTCTACACAATCTCAATGAAAATCCCAGCTATCTTTTTTGCAAAAATTGACAAACTGATCCTAAAATTCATATGGAAATGCAAGGGATGGAGAATAGCCAAAATAATCTTGGAAAAGAACAAAGTTGGAGGACTCACACTTCCAAACTTACCACCAAGGTATGGTAATCACAACTGTGTAGGTCAAGTTTAAGAATAGACATATAGATCAATGGAATAGAGGTGATAGTACAGAAATAAACCCCTCATCATGATTAACTAATTTTTGACAGTGATGCCAAGAAAATGGTGAATAGTCTTTTCAACAAATGATTCTGGGACAACTGGATATCCACATGCAAAAGAATGAAGTTGTACCCCTACCTCACATGTTAACTCAAAATGGATCAAAGACCTAAGTTGAACAGCTAAAACTATAAAGCTCTTAGACAAAAACATAGATGTAAATCTTTGTAATCACATATTAGATTTTTAGATTTGACACCAGAAGTACAGGAAAAAAAGAAAAAGTAGACAGAGTAGACTTCATCAAAATTAAAATCTTTTTTTTTTTTGAGATGGGGTCTTGCTGTGTTGCCCAGGCTGCTCTCAAATTCCTGAGCTCATGCTGTCCTCCCGCCTCAGCCTCCTGGGTAGGTGGGATTGAAGGCGTGCACCAGTGCACCTGGCTCAAAATTTAAAACTTTGTTCTTTAAAGGACACTATGAAGAAAGTGAAAAGACAACCTACAGAATGGGAGAAAATGTTTGCAAGACATGTATCTGGTAAGGGACTAATATCCGAATATATAAGTAATTCTTACAGCTCAATAATAAAAAGACAAATCATCCAATCTAAAATGGGGGAAAGGATTGGAATAGGAATTTCTACAAAGAAGTTGTACAACTGGCTAATTAAACATGAAAAGATGCTTAGTGTCATTAGTCATTAGGGAAATGCAAAGCAAAAGTATAAGGAGATACCACTTCATACCTACTACAATGGCTAAAATAAAAAAACAGTAGCAAGTGTTGACAAGGATATAGAGAACTTGGAACCCTCGTACGTTGCCAGTGGGGATGTTAAATTGTGCAGTCACTTTGGAAAATAGTTTCGAAATTGTTCAAAAAGTTAAGCAGAGTTACCATATGACCCAGCAGTTCTACTCCTAGGTATATACCCCAGAGAAATGAAAACATGTGTCCACACAAAAATAAGTACATGGATGTAGCATTATTCAAAATAATTCATGGATGGCAGCATTATTCAGAACAGCCAAGGGGAAACAACTCAAATGTCTGTCAACTGATGAATGGATAAACAAAATGTGGTATATCCATGTAATGGAATATTAAGTAAAAAAGAATGAAGTACTACTGATCTATGGTATGACATGGATGGATCTTAAAAATAGGCTAAGTGAAAGAAACCAGATACAAAAGGCCACATATTTATAAGTTCATTTATATGAAGTGTTCAGAATAGGTAGACTCATGGGTATATTCTATAGAATATATAAGTCTAATCTAATATAGAATTCAATCCAACATAATATCCTGCATTCTTTGGCGATCCAATAAACGTTATTAAGAATTACTGGGATGCAGAGGAGGATGGAGGCCCAGGGAAATGAGCCTAGTGTTCACTTTTCCCTTTGACACTTTTACCAATTCTGGAGGGAGAAGTTGACAGTCTTTCAAGACTAAGGAGACAGGATTAGAGAACAGGGCCTACCAAAGTGGTGAACCTTATAAGCAATCCCCCCAGCTTTGGGTTAGGACCTTAGATTTCTATACCTAAGGAGTATGGGTGAACTGAAGTAGATAGGCTTTTATAGGGACTGTAGCTCAGTTTTGAGTCATATTTTTCTCTAAAATTGGAATGAGGTGATTCCATTATGCTCATACTGCAAAGATCCTGACAGAAGCAAACAAATATCTTTCTTGGGAGAAGATAGTTTCATAAGCTTCAGATTATGTCTACAACAAGATTTTGAAAATAGAATGTTTGGCAAATAGTCATAAATAACTAAGCAGCTTAAGAGACTACACTACGTGAACACAGACCTTCAGAAACAAACACATGTGCGTGCGTGCACACACACACACACACACACACACACACACACACATATGATCCGATAGAAACAATGGAAGCCAGAAGTCAATGTAATGATATCTTCTAAACAATGAAAGAAAATAACTGCAAATATGGAATTCTATGCTTACAAAAATATCCTGAAAGAATGAATTTGTAAGAGTAGATATCCTGTGGTGTTCCTCATCCTGATCTTAGAAAGCATTTTAGTCTTGAGGTTTTGCAGGTCATACAGTCTCTGTGGATATAACACCTGAAAATAGCCGTAGATGTTAGACAAAAGAATGGATGAAGGTGTGTTGCATTAAAACTTCATTTACAAAAAAACAGGTGGTGATTTGAATTTGGCCTTTGGGTCATAGTTTGCCAACCTCTGCTGTAGACTAATCTGTGGCACAGAGTTAATATAACCTAGTGGCAATATAGTAAATATAATGATGTCTGTATCAGGTAAAAGTAAAATGCTGCTGATTTTTTCTACTTATTAGGATAGAGAAAAAAAAAGTTACCAGATTAGTACCTACATGTCAGGGAATGAACTGATTTGTTCCATAAGGAAATTGCATCTGGAAAAGCACATACAGTTGGAACCTACAATAATCTGTCATCCTGTAAGACACACCACACCCGTTTTGGAGACCTAAACAAGAGTTAAATGGGAATATAATAGGAATCACTACCCATGCATCTCTTAAGCCTTGGATGGTGGCACTGATCTCTGCAGCTATCTTAGGATTAGTATTTTGATGCTGTTTGGGTTGAGGGAGCTCCGGAACTTCCATTGGCTCTTCCTTATCTAATAGTTCTAATTCCATGGGTCTGGCAGCTGATATTATGAAGGACATCTGTCCATTAATATATACACTCAGGATTCAGGAGTATAATTTTAATTAGGGGTGAGAGGTCCAACTTGACTTACCAGGAGTTGGACTTTGTTAGAAACTCTACGTATTACCTGACTTCTGTAAGTCCGCACTCTAACCTGTAAACTACAGTCATATCCTGGATCACCAAACACCAGACACTTGAAAAATGGGGAGAATCTGATATCTGTTAGTGTTTTAAGAAAGAGAAATTTTTAAAGTAATTCCCAACTGGAACTTATTTTAATATTAACTTTAAACTTGCTTTTAATTCAGGCCAAGCCTATATAATATTTTCTGTAGTCCCCAAGTTAAAATATGTTTTTCTGTTTTGGAATTTCTAAATAAAATTATTTACTTTTTTTCTCTGTCATAATATCTTATTTTTTAATATTTTTGATTTTTTGATGTTTTCCTTTCCCCACAGTTGGGCATGAATGTTTTTACCTTGCCATACTAATTATTTTCTGAAGTCTACAGATGTCTATCTTGGGCCAATATATCAACATTATGTTCTGCTTTTATTTTTTATTTTATTTTTTAAACTTTCTATTATTGAAAATTTCAAATATATACAAAGTAAACAGAATAGCATAATTAACCCTCATGTACTGATCACCCAGCTGTAACAACTATCATTTTGCCATTCTTATTTCATCTGTACCTCTGTCTACTCCCCACTCATCTACTCCGTGATTTATTTCTACACTTTTTTCTTTTTTAAGGGAAATTTGCGTATATTGAAGTGCACAAATCTTTGCTATACATGCCCTGTTTTAAAATACATGTTTCATTATTATTCAGGTATGGTGAGGAGGAGATGACTGCCATTGAAAAGATAGTTTGTTATACTCACTGATCCCTAAGGAAGGGAGCACAGGAGGAAGTAGCAGTGTGGGTAAGGAGGCAGAGGGAGCAGGAGGAAGATGTGGGTGAGAACTTTTATTGTGGTTTCAGTGGTAAGGAATGGGCGTGGCAGGGTTAGGAAGTTTTAGGATTGGCTGGTTTGAATAATTTCGGTGGGCTCTGGGGCACAGAGACTGTCTCTAGTTGTCTGATGCCTGGCCCTGGGGTGATCAGGGCAAGAAAATAATGGCACTGAGTGTGAGAGCCCAATAGAGGAGGTGGTTAGGAGTGTGAGGTCTGGCTTGGTTGGAATACATGTGAAAGGTGTGTTCAGACAAGTTGTTTGCTATCTCTAGGAATTAGTTAACCCTGAGAGAGGCAGTTCCTCCAGGGTCAGCAAGTCCTCAAGATGTCAAAGCATGAAAAACACAGAATAAAAAGACATGATTAATACACACCCCTATCACGGTATAGAACATTTCCATCTCATCCCAAAACGTTCCTTTGTGTCCCTTCCAAATCAATCTCTACCTCCCTCGAGACAACTATGGTTTTGATTTTTTTCACTTTAGTTTTTTGTGTTCTAAAACTTTATATAAAGAAGACTATATTACGTGATTATTATGTTCAGCTTCTTTTGCTTAGCATGTCATACATGAATGTTGCATGTCTTGGCGGTTTGTTCCTTTTAATTGCTGAGCAATATTCCATGGTATAAACATACCACAATTTGTTTATTCATTCCCTTGCTGATGGACATAAGCTTTTTTTCAAGTTTTGTTATTGTAAATAAAACTACTGTGAACATTTATCTTTGTCGACATATGCTTTTATTTCCCTCGAGTAAATATTAGGAGGCGAATTGCTAGGTCAAAGATTGCATGTTTACCTCTTTAAAAACTGCCAGTTTTCTGAAGTAGTTGTACTGTTTCACCTTCCCACAAGCAATATATGAGCATTTTGATTACTACACATCCTCATCAACATTTAGTGCTGTTAGTCTTTTTAATTTTATATCCTGCTTTTATTTTGTTAAAAAAAATTCACAAAACCCTAAATTTAATGTAATTCTCTCAGTTTCTCTGACACTTGTATTTTTTTTTCCTCCTATTTTGTCATTTTCTAGACAATCTATCAGTTGCCTAAAAACACTACTTTGTTTGGCTGGTGTCTATAAGCCAAATAGATTTACCAGTCTCTCTCTTTCTCACACACACACAAGTGTGCACATGTGTACCTCACAGTCCAACAGGTGTTGCTTTTTTTCCTCTAAGGTATTATGCTAAATATTGTGGGGCATTTTATAAAGATTGTAAACACATTAACTGCTCTCAAGATGGGAAAAGGAAATAAAATCCAATAAGTAAAATACAAGGTAGAATGTGATACGTGCTCCAAAAGAGGTAAGAAGGAAGTACAGCTTTGTGGTCTTGGGGCCCTGAAGGACATGCATGCTTTCTACAGGTGGTGATGATAAGGCATCACTGGTGAAAAGAATAGTATGTTTTTGTGCCAGAGTGTTAGACTCATTCAGTCATACTTCAGTAATAAATTATGCTCATTTAGATGGAACTGACCTGATATTTCTCTATGTCCTGCAGCCTGTTCCTCCAGACATTTTGGGCATCGTTGAATGACTGTACCTTCTGAACTTTGCCTTTGGCTGGGGGACAGGCGCTGTGGTGTTATGAAGCTTGAGGTTTAGAATAGTACCATCTTTTAGAATCCTCGTAATGACTGTTCTGGGACCTACTTCATCAATTATTTTTCCTTTTTCTTGACTCTCCTATTTTATCCTCAGTGAATTATTTCATTCCACCAGTATAAATGTATTCAAGTCTTCCTCCCTCTCACATTGTGAGGGAAAAAGAATTCTTTTCTCAATCCATTATCTATCTCTGCTGTTAGGTTTTCATCCTGTTTTTCTCTCCTTTAACTGTAGTAGTATTCATTTATGCTTCTACTTCTTACCGTCACCAGTTATTCAACCTCTTGTAGTTTGAAATTTGTCATAAGCCACTTTTCTGAAAATGTCTTATAAAAAGAATTATCAGTTATCTCCTGGTCAATAAATCTAATACTCTATTTTTTTTCCTTGTAAGTTCAGATTTTCTTTGGCCCGTGTATAGGTACTGTTAGCTATGTCTTTCTTCTTGATGGTCTCCCCTTCTTAGGTTTCTGTGGCTCTTTTCTTTTTGTTCTCCTGTGTCTGTCTTCCCTGACTCCTCTTCCTTCCCTTAATGGCAGCGTTTATTAAGGATTTGCCCTTGGCCTGCTTCTTTCCTTGGTAATCTCACTTAAACCCTTCCCTTCAGATGCAGACCTGTTTCTCCAGCTCTACTGCTATTCTTTTCTTCAGTTGCTTGTTAAAACATGCCTCACTGTCACCTCAAATTTGATATGTTTAAAGTATCCCCATTCTTGATCAGACCTGAGTTTCTTCTGTAGGTCTGTTGCCAGCCTCATCTTTCTAATCACCCAGATGTAAAACCGAAACATTTTCTTTGATTTTTTTCTCTTTTGTTTCCCACATCTAATTAGTTGCCAAGTCTAATGGTTTTAACCTCCATAGTATCTCTCACCTCTTTCTTCTGTGACTGTCCTAATTCAGGCCCTGATTTCAGTCCATTATTGCAGTGACTCTCTCATGAACTCCCTATTGTAGAATTATAGAAAGAGCATGGGTTTTGCAGTTAGAGAGACCCGAGTGCTAATTGTGAAGATGGCCCTCACTAGCTGTTTGACTTAGCAAATTATTTAACCTCAATTTACAGATGAGAAATTTCATGCACAGAGAAGTTAGTCAATCCTATCTCATGGTGTACCTCATTTTGAAGGATAAATGGGACAATGTGTGTCTCGTGAGAAGGCACTCAGAAAATATTATTTCTCTCTCCCTACTTTTGATCTCTTTACAACCCATTAATAGGTTAATATTCTTTAAGCATAGACTTAATCCTATCAGCCTCCTGCTCTGCAGTGGTTCCCCATTGTCTCATTTCCCATAATTCCTAGCCTAGAATTTCAGACTGTCTGTTAATTTGCTTCAGCCTCCCTTTCTGACCTTATTTCCCCCTACGCTGCACAAACATCTCTTGGAGCCAAACAAAGCTGCTAGTAATGCCCCCATTCTCATTTTGTTATTGTTCCAAACATACTGCACACCTAGTACCTAGCATGTTGCCAAATTGAAGTGTGCAGTAAGCATTTTTGGATAATAGTGGGTCTAAAATCTGTTTTACTAAAGTAAAAAATAGTATATATATAACATAATACGTTAACATGTGGTTAAATATCTATTTCAGTTTGTTAAAGTGAGATTATCCTTAAGGAGCATCACCCTTTTGTGTTGTGTGCAGATGGAGTTTTCTCTTGTTAACCATTCTCAAAGTGCAAGCCTCAGGTCCTGGGAAGGAGGTAGAAATGGAGCATCTCTACTTTAGAATTTCTTTCCCATAGTGATTTGGCACAGGGACAGCCTGTCCTTCAGCACAGTGCATACCTTGTTCTTGTTAAAGGAGGCTTATCATTTGCTTTTATGGCTTTAATTATATTTTGATAATTTTGAAATAATTTATAAGTGGTATACTATCATTATAACGAGAGTGCTCTAAGGCCAAGAGGCAAATGTTAGAAACTTAACAGCTATTTAATTTATGTAAGTTTATTATTCATTTCTTAAATAGATATTCATCAACACATTAAAATGGTAATATTTTTCCATTGAAGAATGGCTACTCCTTACTTGGCTATAAAAAGCTAAGGTTTTTTTTTTTGGCGGGGCGGGGTGGCTCACACCTGTAATCCTAGCACTCTGGGAGGCCGGGGCGGATTGTTTGAGCTCAAGAGTTGGAGACCAGCCTGAGCAAGAGCGAGACCCCGCCTCTACTAAAATTAGAAAGAAATTAATCGGATAACTAAAAACATATAGAAAAAATTAGCCGGGCATGGTGGCGCATGCCTGTAGTCCCAGCTACTCGGGAGGCTGAGGCAGAAGGATCGCTTGAGCCCAGGAGTTTGAGGTTGCTGTGAGCTAGGCTGACGCCACGGCACTCACTCTAGCCCGGGGAAAAGAGTAAGACTCTGTCTCAAAAAAAAAAAAAAAAACTAAGGTATTTTAGTTATAATGCAGGATATTATTTGGGTTTTTTTGGTAAGGTAAGCTTGTTTTGTATACTTTAGAAATATGATTTGTATAATCAGTTGCCAGGTGGTTTTATTCTTGAGGCCCATATTAAGGATTTCTTTTTTTAGAGGCCAGTTCTCCCTTGCTACTGAGGAGAGGGCAGGCAGGCTACAAAACATGACTAATCAATCAATAGACCAGTTGGATAGATTTTAAAATTGTGAAATTTTTTTCTCTACTGACATAAAACTTGGTAGCAATACCAATAAAGACATTTAATTTTCTATTTTCATATTAAAATCTTAAGGAAATTGGTTGGGAGACCAGGTAGACTTGGGCATCAAAGAAATTTAAGAAAATATTATCCCATATTAGCATTTTTTGCTGAACTTGCAGAACAAATACTTTTTGTGATATTTGGGTTTTGTTTTTTTATAAACTGTTCAGAGAAGGTTTTCTGCTATAATGGCTGAATATAAGTTGCACAGATTTAAGCCCTTTCTTATATTAATGTTCCACCTCATTAACTTCATTGTTGGGGCTTTTACACTTCAGTGCTTTTAATAAAATAATCTAAATGTGACTCTGTTGTCCTCTTTCCCTCTGTCTCCCTTTTGAGGTCTAGATGATTATGTATTTAGTTTTGTGTTTTCATTTAGACTCCATTGTTAATTCTGTTAAGCGCAAGATGATGAAGGGAAGCTTTTGTATAACTGAATGTCTTATGCTGCTGAAGCCCTGAAAGATCTGGGAATGTATTTGTAAAGATAAAATAGTCACGTCTTCAGCTGATGTTTTATAACTTTTATCATCAAGTGTTATTCAGAGGACCAGGAACTTCATAGCTATAACACTCCATTCTGTTGTGGAGTTCAGACTGTTGATTATATATGAGCTTTCACATATATCCAGTAGTATTTATAGCCCTGGAACCCAAATAAGGGAGAGTTTTGCTTAAAAGCAAGCTGTGTTTGTCCTTAAAAATGTTTTCTAAGCATTTTCAGAAAAAGTAGGAATTATGCAATGAATTTCCAAGCAAAGTCACCTTTGCAAATATTTGCACCTACTTGCACATAGTAGACATATTTAGGCAGTAAGGTTTTTTCTAAATGATTTACTGCCAGTTGTGAGCACTCCTTAGCACTGCCTATCCCAAATGCAAGTTATATGTCTTTGTTAAAAATGTAGAGAAAAAGAAGTTAATTTAGTTTGAGTTCAGGAGAATGAAGCTTTTTTGTTATCAAATATTTTACATTTTAAAAGTTATTTAATTATGAAGAGATATTGTTTAATTTTATGAAAATTAATCTATGTTCGATCCCTTTAAATTGAGAAGTGAATTTTTGTTTTACATAAGTTCAGCTATGTGAGGTGTTGGTGCTCATTTCTAACTATTTCTTTTATTTTCCAGCTCACCAGCGACTGGAACCAGCAACTCTGTCAGGGATTGTGGCATTTATCCTTAGTCTTTTATGTGGAGCTCTGAATTTAATTCGAGGCTTTCATGCCATAGAAAGTCTCCTGCAGGTACTGTGCTATTTTTGTAACTTCAGGTGACTGTGCCTGTTCACTCTACTGGTTACATAATTGATGTGGATTGGGTTTTAGTACTACGTGTAATGCATGCTCAAAATTGGTGTTTTTTACAGCTACGCTAGTCTCCATTCTTCTAAAACCACTGATTTCTGGTTAGCTTCTTGGAATCCATAAGCCCATGTTTATTTATCGTCTACTCTTTAGGAAGCAGTGTTTATAGGCATTCTGGGGACACCAAGTTATGGGCCCGGTAGTCTCACAACTTAACGTTGAACTGGGGAGGCAAAGAAGTCCGTGAATAATTGCCAATTACACAGACTTGGGAAGAGGAGAGGTCAGTGTGAGTCAGGATTAGAGAAGAAGGATTTGTGGAGGAGGGTTGAGCTGCCCAGAAAGGATCTGAGCAGATGGAAACAATGGAAGAGTGAAGAGGGCACACGCGGGCAGTGTTTTGTCCCACTGCTGCCTATTCCTACTCACTTACCTGCTCCTTTTCTTTTCTTTTGTGGCCTTTTAAAACTTGAGCTACCTGGGAAATTGCTAATTTCTCCAGATATTGCCAACTATTTCATTTTCCAGTGTAATTTCTTCTAGAAACTGTAGCTATCATAATATACCAATTTTGGCTTGGCATGGTGGCTCACACTTGTAATCCCAGCACTTTGGGAGTCTGAGGTAGGAGAATAGCTTGAGACTAGGAGTGCAAGGCCGCAGTGAGATATGAGCATGCCACTGCACTCCAACCTGGGTGACAGAGTGAGACCCTGTCTTACAAAAATATAGATATAGATGTATTAATACAAACAGACACTAATTTTTTCTCTTAGCCTTTTGTAAATGTTTCAAAATTTCCTTTCTTAAAGTTTTGCACATTTGAGACTGCACAGCTTTCCTTTCCCTTGTTTCTACTCACTTTCTATGAAGAATTCTTGACACTTTTACATTGAGAATCAGTCCTAGTTTTTTTGTCAGCATTAAGCTCAGAATATCATTTGTAAAAACCCAGTCAATGCACTTTATATTCTGTTTTAAAATTGCTGTTAGTTGGGGGAACACTCGGAGGGTATCTTTCTGCATACCCTCTGCATGTATTCAGCCACATAATGCCAACAGCACGCAACATCACAAGTTCCAGCAGCAGAGCTGTCCCTAGAAGAGATGGATGGGGCTTCTCATGACTTCCCCATTCCTCTTCCAAACACTGCCCACAGGTAAAGCTCCTCTCCCCTTTCAGACACAGGACAGTGGCTGTCATCCCTCTGCCTTCCTATCCCTCGTCTCCCAGCAAGGTCAGATTTATTCCAGCAGAAAGAGTTCAATTTTAAGCAATTTAGACAACCTGACAAAGAGAAGAAACAAAGGCAATTTGGAGACTCCTGACTGCAAACAGCTGATAAACAAGATACTCTTTTTTTTCCTCTTTTTTTTTTTTTTTTTGTCCTTGATGTAGTAGAAAGCACAGCAGTATCTGTGTATGAATAGTTGATTTTTGTTGGTGGAGCAGGCCTAGGTAGAGAATATCTGTAACACCATAGAGCCTTGCCATCCCTGACTTATAAGATAGTACGTAAGTTGTGGAACCTGGGGATTACACCACCTTTAAGTTAAAATTCAGAAAAGCTATTATATGTCACAAAACCTGTTAAAGGGAACAATAATTTCTATCAGGCACTCAGATATCCTATCCCTCCTCTTCTTAGGCTGATTCTTTCCTTCTCTTTCCTCTGATTCAAAACAAAAACTAAGGAAAGTAGTATAAACTACAGTTTTTCATGCTTTTAAGATGCTACAACTGGCTAAAACTTATCTTGTTTCCTAATTGTTCCATGCTCTTCCTCTGATTAGTAATGTCTTTGTCTCATTGAAGTTGATATAATTTTAGGTTTCAGAAGAACAATAATCTGATTAAATAATTACCACTTATATGTAACTGACTGATAGCGCTGAGATTTCTCAGCCTCTTTACATTTTAAAAAGAACTTTACAGACCATTATCTCTCATGAACATAGATGTAAAATCCTCAAAAAACATTAGCAAATCGTATCAAGCAATGTATAAAAAGAATTAAACACCACAACCAAGTGGAATTTATCACAAGTATGCATTGCTAGTTCAACATTAGAATCAATTAATGGGGCCAGGCATGGTGGCTCACGGGTGTAATCCTAGCACTCTGTGAGACTGAGGCAGGAGAATCACTTGAGGTCAGGAGTTCAAGACCAGCCTGAGCAAGAGTGAGACCCTGTCTCTACAAAAAATAGAAAATTCGCCAGGCGTGGTGGCATGCACCTATAGTCCCAGCTACGTGGGAGGATGAGGCAGGAAGATCGCTTGAGCTCAGGAGCGTGAGGTTGCAGTGAGCTATGATCACGTCACTGCACTCTATCCTGGGCAACAGCAAAACCCTATCTCAAAAAAAAAAAAATCAATTTATCACATCAACTAAGGAAGAAAAAGAAAAATCACATGATGATATCAGTAGATGCAGGAAAAGTATTTGACAAAATTCAACCCCCATTCATGATTTAAAAAAAAAAAAAAAAACTTACAGCAAACTAGGAATAGAGGGGAACTTCCTCAATTTGATAAAGAGGAAAAGCCCTACAGCTAACATCATTCTTGATGAGGAGAAACTAGATGCTTTCCCTCTAAGATCAGGAACAAGCTAGGATGTCCCCTCTTACTCCTATTCAGCACCTTACTGAAAGTTCTAGTTAATGCAATAAGACAAGAAAAGGAAATAAAAGGTATATGGTTTGAGAAGGAAAAGATAAAACTGTCTTTGTTCACAGATGACATGATTGTCTATGTGGAATATCCCAAGAATTGACAAAACTCCTGGAATTATAAGTAATTATGGCAAAGTTGCAGAATATATGAGGTTAATATACAAAAGTCAATTGCTTTCCTATATGCTTATAAGGAATAATTAAAATTTGAAATTAAAAACACAATACCATTTATATTGGCACCAGAAAAGAGACAGTTTAGAGTAAATCTAACAAAATATATATAAATATTACAAAATATCTAATAAGAGCTGTATGAGGGAAATTATACAACTCTGATAAAAGAAAGAAGATCTAAATAAATGGATAATATTCCATGTTCTTAGGTAGAAGACTCAATATTGTTTAGGTGTCAGTTCTATCCAACTTGGTCTGTAGATTCAACACAATCACAACTAGAATTCCAGCAAGTTATGTTGTGGATATTGACAAAATTATTCTAAAGTTTATATGGAAAAGCAAAACACCCAGTGTATAGGGAGAAACAAACTTCTGTACTCTGACTGACAGCTCTCAATACTTCCAGAACTTCATTTCTGACACCAGATGTGTGAGGAGTTTTCTCACACCAATCAATTCCCCAGCACCAGCTGAGTGTCCTACAAGTCAATTCTAACACTGTCTACCTGGAGTTAGCACAGACCTCACAGGTTAAGGGCTCAGTCCCGCGAGACTGAGGAGCAGCCTGATTGTCACCTGTGCTTCTGACTAACTGGCTGTAATTTGGAGGTTCCCACAACCCCCTCCTTGGGTTCAGTCATTTACTAGAATGGTTCCCAGAACTGAGGGAGACACATTTACTGCTTTATGATGAAGTATTAATATATTACAAAGCATAGAGGTGAACAGCCATGAAGAGGTACATAGAGGGAGGTCTGGAAGTGTCCCAAGCACAGAAGCTACTGTTCTCATACATTTGGGGTTTGCCACCCTCCTGGGACCTGGATATGTTCACTAACCCAGAAGCTCTCTGAACCCTGTCTTTTAAGGCTTTTTATGGAGGCTTTGACATGTAGGCATGATCAATTATTAACTCAATCTCCAGCTCCTCTCCCCTCCCAGAGGATGGAGGTGGGGCTGAAAGTTCCAAGCCTTAGTGGTTTGGTCTTTCTGATAACCGGTCCTCATCCAGGATTACACCAAAAGTTGCCTCATTAGAAGAAAAGGTGCTCCTGTCACCCAGGCAATTCCAAGGTATTTAAGAGTTCTTTGTCAGATGCTCCTATCACTCAGGAAATTACAGAGGTCTCAGAAAGCTCTATGTCAGGACAGGACTGCGATCAGAGACCAAATATTGGGACAAAAGAGTCTCCTAACACCTTTATTTATAAAAGTTTTAGGAGCTCTGTGTCAGGAACCAGAGACAGAATTTATATAAAGTTGTGTGTCACATAGCGATGAGGATACATTCTGAGAAACGTGTCATTAGGCGATTTTGTTATTGTTTGAACTTCATAGAGTGTTACACAAACCTCAATGGTGTAGTCTACTACAGACTTAGGTTATATGGTATGCCTATTGTTCAGAGTCTACAAACCTGTATAGCATGTTACTGTACTGAATACTGTAGGCAATTGTAACACAATGGTAAGTATTTGTGTATCTCAACATATCTAAGCACAGAAAAGGTATAGTAAAAATATGGTATTATAATCTTATGGCACCACTGTGGTCTATGTAGTCCATTGCTGACCGGAATATCATTTTGTGGCATGTAGCTATATCTTTCTTATTGTTTCACACCCAGGATAGCCAACACAATGCTGAAAAAGAAGAACAAAGTTAGAAGACTCACATTATCTGACTTCAAGACTTACTATAAAGCTACAATAATTAAGACAGTATGATATTGGTAAAAGACTAGACCAATAGATCAATGGAATAAAATAGTCCAGAATTATACCAACATACATATAGTCAACTGATTTTTGACAAAGGAGCAAAAGCAATTCCATGGAAAGGATAGTCATTTCAACAAATGATACTGGAACACCTAGACATCCACATGCAAAAAAAATGCATCTAGACACAGATCTTATACCACCTTCACAAAGTTAAGTCAAAATGGATCACAGACCTACATGTAAAGTGTAAAACAATATAACTTCTAAAAGATAGCTAGGAGAAAACCTAGGTGACCTTGGCCTTGACAGTGAATTTTTAGATAACAACACCAAAAGCATGATCTATGAAAGAAAAAATTGATTAGTTGGACTTCATTAAATGTAAAAATTTCTTTTCTGTGAAAGACACTGTTAGGAGAATGAAAAGAGAAGGCACAGACTAGGAGAAAATATTTGCAAAACACATCTGAAAAAGGGCTTGTATCCAATATATCAAAACACTCTTAAAAAACTCAAAAGTAAGAAAGCAAACAGTCCAATTAAAAAATGAGTACAAGGTCTGAACAGATACCTTACCAAAGATATACAGATGACAAGCATATGAAAAGATGCTCAACCTCATATGTTATTAGGGAATTGCAAATTAAAATAATCAGATGTTGCTAAACACCTATTAGAATAGCAATATCTGAAAAACCGATAAAACCAAATACTGATGAGGATATGGAACAATAGGAATTCTCATTCTTTACTGGTAGGAATGCAAAATGGTACACCTACTTTGGAAGACAGGCTGTTTCTCATGAAGCTAAACATAAACTTACCTTATGATCTAACAATAGTCCTAAAACTTTTGTCCACATAAAAACTGTCTGCATGCAAATATTAATATCAGCTTTATTCATAATTTCAAAAAACTAGAAGCAAGACAAATGTCCTTCAAAAAGGTGAATGGATAAATAAACTCTGGTATTCCATACAGTGGACAGTTGTTCAATAATAAAAAGAAATGAGCTATCAAGCCACAAAAATAAATGGATAAACCTTAAGTGCTTATTGCTTAGTGTAAGAGGCCAATATGAATGACACATACTATATGATTCCAACTCTGTGGCATTCTGGAAAAGGGGAGACTATAGAGACAGTAAAAAGATCAGTGGTTGCCAGGGGATTGGAGGGAGTGGGAGAGCAAGTGAATATTTCAAGCATGGGATTTTTAGGGCAGTGAAACTTATATATATTACTGTAATAGTGGATACATGTCGTTATACGTTTGTCAAAACCCATAGAATGTGCAACACAAAGAATGAAACTTCTAATGTAAATTATAGACTTTAATTAATGTATCAATATATTGGCTTATCAATGGTAACAAATGTACCACACTAATGCAAGATGTTAATAGTAGGGGAAACTCTGGAGAGAGAGGGGATATATGGAAACTCTCTGCTCAATTTCCTGTAAACCTAAAACTGTTCTAAAAAACAAAAGTCTTTTAAAGCCAGCACTAAAACAAAGACTTTATTCTTAATAACAAGTTGAAGGAAAAGAGGAAGGAGAGGAATGCTTAGTCTGGGCTTTGATGTTATTTAGTTAGGTGTCGCTCCCCTTAGCAGCAAGTAAAGTACAACCTATTGCGCCTAACCACTCTTAGGAAGCAGTGGATTGGCCCTTCTCTTCCCACAGAGGGGCTGAGCCTTCCGCTTTACACAGGCCAGGTGAGGACATTGGAGCCCCAGCCAGAATGGAGCCCCAGGCTCAGGAGTCCGATTCATGTTTCAAGGTTCCATGTACAATTTTGTGCCCTCTCAGTACAATGCCTTTTTTGAGAAAGCCAGTGAGAGACAACCAGACCAGGTCCTCTGGTCTTGCACACACACTGGTCCCTGCCAGCTCAGCCCCACTCAGCCCACCTAGGATAGCCTGGCAAAATAACAATATATTTTAGTTTGCGTAAAGAAACTAATAAACGTGGTGGCAACTGGACAAATGGGAAATGGAGTAGGAATGAGACTCTACAGTGCATATTTATATACGTCTTTTTATATGTTACTTTTTGAATTATGAGTATATTTAAATTTTAAATAATAAATATTTATTAGCACCTGTTATGTAAGCAGGAAAAAAGAAGACAACTTTCATTAACCCAACTTAATTGGTAGAGTTCTAAATAACAAAAATTTTGGATGAAGTTAAAGTAAATATTTTTGTGGAGGTTAAAGGGTGCCTGAGCGTTTTTCCTGGATTTTTGTAGCTTCTTCCTGCCCCTATCTTAGATTTCACAGTTTCCCTAGAAGCTTCAAGGGATTTGTTTGGTTTTTTGTTTTAAACAGTTCATCATACCTAAGGTGTTAGGATACGAAAGAGACATAGGGTAAATTCTGAATAAGGAAAAGTTAGAATGGTCTTTTTTGTTAGTAGGTCATTTATAATTTGGGAACTCTATATGTATACTTGTTATCTTTGAAGATGTTATCTTTCTGATGGTTGATTCAGAATCCTTTATTTTTCACTGTTGTCCTAGACTAAATTTACTCTGTTATTTCTTTCTGACCTGATCCAGGGAACTATAAATTGGTTCATATGAGATTCTTAGCTCTCTGGAAAATAATGGCATATGCATCTGCCTGTGTGTTCCCTTAGCTTTGTTTTAAAGCCTTTGTTCTGCCGTAACCCACCTGACGTATTCCATGTACATTCATCAGTGGTTGAGGTTTCTAAAACAGTGATTCTCAGAGGAGTGAGGAAACAACAGAGCGGAAGTTGAGGATAACGTAGTCCACAAGTAGTTTGCCAACCACAGGTAGTTTTAAAAGATTTTCCAGCAAATTCTGATCCTCTTACCTAAATGAGAATCACTGCCTTTGGAAATTCACTGGGTCAAAAGTGGAGACTCCCATTGTTCCCATTATTGGGGATTTTTTTATCTGCATAGAGAAAAATATGGTGAGTGACTGGTACGTAGAAATATTTTTCCTTGTCCTCCTGTGAGGATAAATGAGGGAGTGCTATGTAGTGTTGGAAGTACCTGTCCTCTAAAGATTATAGGCAAACAAAAGTATTAATAAAAAAATGAAATGTCAGAGTGCAAGTGGGCACAGTGATAAACTTAGAGTTTTAAACAGGTTAGGTTCAGGGGCACAGACCAGACAATTTTAACAAGTACATCCTTAGCCCAATTTAACATGAAAGAAAATATATACAAAACTGGTGACCTGAGGTCTCTCACTTTTAATTTTCTCTCATTAGAGTCTATTTTATCATTGTTCATGACTTGTATTGGATAACAGATTCTTCTTATTTTCACTAAAGCCGTTAGACTTAAGACATACTCTTAGGCCTTCTTTCTGGTTTATCAATGTTGTATTTTGTGTTAGGGATAATCTCTAACATTGCTCTAGATATAAATTTTTGGTCTGTAAAAGTAGATCTTTCTGAGGTGGTCTGCTCTGTAGACTTGAGCGCAAATCCCAGGACACAGGACTTAAACCTTTATTTATTTTGAAGTTACCTGCAGTGGAGTTATTCAGATCATGGTGGTGATTAGGAGGGGGAAAGGCGTATCCAGATTAAGTGGCCTCACCATTTCTCTAATACTTGATTTAAGAGCAAAGGATTTATTTGGGGATCATAATTTTAGATCTAGCTGAAAATATGTAGTATATTTCCTGAGTGTAATATATAGACATTAATTTAAAGTTTACTTTTTTAAGGCCATGAATTCTAAATACTCTTTTCGAATGCTAAAAATGATTGCTACATTTATCTTTAGTGTGTAACTTTCTGCGTGCGGCACATTTAAATTTGAGGACCTACATGAATCAACATTCTTGTATATTGTTGATGTTGTTTGAAGATTCAGCACAAGTTTGTTTCTTCTAGATTAATCACCCTCATAGGGTGATATCAAGGGATTTATTCAAATAAGTAGCACTGAAGTTTTTCTTTGCTATCTAAGTTTAGACTGGTGAAGTTTAGAATGGGTATAGTATTTGTTAAGTTGGTAAATTTGATTTGGTGTTCACAATAATGTGTAAATTAGATTATTTTCACTCACTTCCTAACTTTGTTCTGAGTTTAGAGATGTTAATAAGTTTATTGTAAATTGATACCTCATGAATGCATAAGCTTTATCACATTGGCTTGTATTGCATGTTTGAAGGATCGACCTGGAAATAAGGATATTAGTTAGGCTGATGCCAACCTAGAAGTAATTTGCATGTGGTGCATTAGAAAAAAATTGAGTCTTCTTTTTTATTTTTTAAAAAATGTAGCAGTTGTTTAATTAGTTTCTTTTTAAGAAATTTAGAACACCAATTTGTGAGGATCAACTTCATTCGTCAGGGCAAACACAGACCACAGGTAGCCCTGGTGCTGAGGAATAGCTTTGATTTTTGGTAAAATTTGCAAGTCCACAGCTTTCTGATCAACCATGCGCTGCTCTGTAATCTTGTATTTCTCTTTTTCTGTGTCAAAGAGCTCACCCTCCTGGTGTCTGGGCTTCTGCAGTTTCTTCTTGAAGTAAGCATCGGTAAGATGTTTTGGGATTTTTACATTGCTGATATCAATTTTTGTAGAGGTGGTGATGACAAATTTCTGGTGTGTTCTTCACAGAGGAACTTGATTGAGGACCAGAGGTCCAGTCACAAATAACAAGCTACTGCCCAGCTGCTTCAGGAAAACCATCTTGCCTTTGTGGCACCCAGTAAGGATGGTCAGAAGGATCCAGGAAGGAGTTTTCTCACATGCTGACTGGAGGGCTTTTGCTGTGGTTCAGCAGCTTTCGAGGCACATCTTCAGTAGGATGATATCTAGGCGTTTTGCAAAGTTTAATCACCCAAGTACCACCATTCTTGTCACTACCAACTGGTTTTATAACAGTGGCAAGAACCTTCTCCTTCTTTTTCTTTTCCCTCAGCCTTGCTGTTCTTTAAAAAACAACCACCAAAAACCCCAAAAAGCCTCTTGACATGTGTTTTCTTCTAATTTTTTGAAAGAGTAGACTATGTTTGTTGTCCCTGCTCCTTTGCCTTCTATTTCCTCAGTCTCCTGTGATCTCTTTTTGTCCCCATGGTTCTTTCAGACACCTGCCATTAAGCTCACCAGTATCCTTCTGATTACAAAACAGTGTGGCCATCTTAGTGCCCTTATCTTATGCGCCCTCTCTGCCTCATCTCATGTATCATTCAGTTCTTCCTTTTAAAAATAGTGTCTTATTTAATTTCAAAAAATTTTTATTTTAGGAAACGTAGATGCAAATCAAGTAAATTGCTATTAATAAGTAAATATATTTACATTCTTCTTGGCAATCTCATCCCTTCATAAAAAATGAAACCATATTTTATGGTTTTTTTAAAAAGGTTTTTTTCCTCTTTTTCTTCCTGTTCCTCAGTTAATTCAATAAACTTTCTTCCTCCCTGTCCTTTGTATAGTGGCATTCTCCAGTATTCTATCCTTGGTTTTATATTCTTCTAATTCTACAACTTCTTGGATCCTTTCAAAGTGGTCTTTTTAAAAAAGGTTATGTATACACACACACACACACACAGAGTAAAATATGCACATGGTAAATTTCAAAGCCTACAAAAATTGACACTAATTTTCATAAAAAATTCTTTTCCCAAGAGTCAATCACTGGTGTATCCTTCTAGAGAGATTATGTGCATATGCTAGTATATATGTATTTATATATTTACTTTTTATTATTCTTTTAAAGTAATTCTTTTAAAGTTATTTTTATATAAATGATATACTCAACACTGATTTGCGGCTTTTAAATCTAGTAATATGTAGGAGAACAGTTCACATCAGTACATAGACATGTATTCTGTTCTTTTTAGTGGCTGCATGGCATTTTTTTGGTTTGTATTTTCCTCCCCCCCTCATAACATCTTATTTTGAAAGAATTCAAACTTACAGAAAAGTTTAAAGAACGGTACAATTAACGTCCACTTATATGACTCCCTTTCTTCTTTCCTTTCTCTTTTTTTTTTTCCTGAATCATTGGAAAGTAAAATTGTAGGTATCATTACAGCTTATTCCAAAATTATTCAATATGTATGTCTTAAGGACTAAGACATTCTCTTTCATAATCACAATACCTTTATCACACCAAAGAAATTTAAAATTCATACAGTGTTAGCTAATATAAACCTGTATTCTTGTTTCCACAGTTGCTCCCCAAATGTCCTTTATAGTGTTTTGTTTCTCTCTCCAATCTGGGAGCCAATCAAGAATTAAGATTTGCACTTGGTTGTCATAGGCCTTTCATTTAACTACTGGTTAGATAGATGACTACCAAACTAGACCTCTAGGTCAAACTCTTTCCTGAAGCAGATGTAAATATCTACCAAGTATAATTATTTCAGTGTCCCACTGGCAATTCCAAAGTAGCATGTCTATAATGAACTCAATACTTTCTGCTCTCAAATTGCTTTTCCTCCTATATTCTCAACTTAGTGCATGGTTTCATTCAAATGTTGGCTAAACAAGAAACGAACCTTGGAGTCATCTTAGTTCCTCCCTCTTTGAGACTGCAGGTACTACTCCATTTGCCCACGATCTTCTTCCTACCTTGTCTACTTTGTTCAGTCTTCAAGACCCAAGTTAGGCTTTACTTCCTCTGGGAAACCTTTCCTGACCCTTTTTTTATGCAGGCAGAATTAGATTTGTCTCCAGTAGGCTCCCTTAGCACCCTATAACACACACCTATCCCCTGTCAGTTATTACTTTGGGTGGGAATTATTGATTTGTGTATCTGCCTTCTCAGTTAGAGAGTGAGCTCCTTAAGTTGGTATGGACTTAATTGTTTTCCGTCCTTGGTCTAGTAACATAGCACCTGGTTCGTAAATACCTAATGAATATTTATGGAATGGAAGAATATGTTTATGGACAATCTTTATCAAGTAGAAACTCAACTTTATCAAAGCTCAGACTGTTCAGCATGCATCTGTTGAATTGGTACTATGTGCACAGTTTCATGCAAATAGTAAGACTATTTTCTGCCTCTCCATTAGGATCTAATTGAGAGAATAAGGCCAGTATACTAGAGGTTTAAATAATACCAAAAGGTAATCTAATTACCAGAAGACTGGTACAGATAGTAACCCCAGGGAAAGAGGAGTTAGTGAATGTTTTTGAGTACTTACTGTGTACTAGTTACTTTTCTTTGTATTTGCAAATGTTATTTCATTTAATCTCTACAACTTTTATTTTTCAAAAGATGAAATTAAAGATCATAAGTAAAGATTTGAACCCAGGTCTGACTCGAGAAACATGCTTTTAAGAGTTCCAAAGGCAATTAAGAAGGTTATCAAGTGATACAGTAAGTTTAGAGAAGAAAATAATACAGTATCCAATTGTAGAACAAAAATTATTGTATATACCCACAATGAAAGCTTATACAATCATTATAAATTCTGTGGTTGAGGAATATTTACTGTCTTGGAAAAGTATTTATGGTGTAATATGAAGTATTAATACTAAAAAGCAGTATATAAAAGCATTCCATTTTTTAAAAATGTGCATACATACACAGAAAAGACATGAAGAAAATACATGAAAGGGTTAGCAGTAATTCTCCCAGAGCTGTGGTATTTATGGACTGTATGAATTTCTTCCTTGTATAATCTGTATTTTCCAGATCCTCAATAATGAACATGAATTTTTATAATTAGGAAAAAAGGTCACTTAAAAAATAATAGACGTGGCCGGGCCCGGGCGCAGTGGCTCACGCCTGTAATCCTAGCACTCTGGGAGGCCGAGGCGGGCAGATAGTTTGAGCTCAGAAGTTCGAGACCAGCCTGAGCAAGAGCGAGACCCCGTCTCTACCAAAAATAGAAAGAAATTAATTGGACAGCTAAAAATATATAGAAAAAATTAGCCGGGCATGGTGGCGCGTGCCTGTAGTCCCAGCTACTTGGCAGGCTGAGGCAGGAGGATCGCTTGAGCCCAGGAGTTTGAGGTTGCTGTGAGCTAGGCTGATGCCATGGCACTCTAGCCCGGGCAACAGAGTGACACTCTGTCTCAAAAAAAAAAAAAAAAAAAAAAAAATAGACTAAAGAAAAAATAATCAAGCAGAACTTATTTAAAGCTTTACAATTATTAAAATGGAAAGGTTTCATGTTGACCTTCCCTGCCTCTGGGGTACAACTGACATAAGCATCCCAGACAGATTAATGGTTCCTATTTTAAGATCTCACTAGGATAAGCCAGTCTCCCTCTGCCTTACAGTCATTTCTGTTGCCCAGTAATCAGTGCAAAAAGAATTTTCTCTTTATACTATTTTATGAAGACACAGTCATGAGAGCTCCTGTGTCTTGTGGAAATTTTCATTGTATAAAGATATTTTTTTCTAAAATAAGGAAAGTACCAAATTTAATATTCCTGCCTAGGAGAAAAAAAATGTAATGTTCCTGCCTGGACTTTATGTTCTACTTTGTAAAAATATTCAAAGAAGTTGTTGGTAAATGTGAATATTTAAAAGGAACCAAAAAGGAATAGGAAAAAAACATGGGTTGTCACATGTCTCTGTTAGTTTTCTTTTCAAAGAAAAGAATGATCTATCTCTGTTTTTCTTCTGGGTGGCTGTTTTTCTAACATAGCATGCGTGACTGATTAGTCTTGATTTTTCTTATTGGGATTTAGCACACTCTAGTGGACAGTAGCTTTTTGATTTTTACGTGTTTTTTGTTTTTTTTTTTAAATCATGTCAAATTACTTTATTGGACAGTTCAGTGACATGCTTACTAGATAGTAAAGTTTGTCAATATTCATTTGAGTCAAGTAGTGACCCTAGTAAGCAGGAGTAAATTTGTCAGCCTCTGGGGTGTTATGCACTTTTATATGGTTTCTTTAGTGGGAGGAAGAGAGGCTTTTCGCGTTATGTGGGAACTTTTTTCCAGTGATTTTCATTTTCTTTTGGGTGTAATGAAATTGATGGGGGAGGCCATGACATAGAGGAACATTTGTACTTCTACCTCATGCTCTTTGGGTCCATTTTAGGACTCTTAAGAAGTTTTATATAACGCCTGGTGACAATTTTTGCAGTTTATGCATAGACATTGTTGTATCCTATCCTGATGGATTGTTTTTGGAAGTGGACTTCCACCAGAAAAAAAGTAATCTTTTATCTTGTTTTTACAGAGTGATGGTGAAGATTTTAATTACATCGTTGCATTTTTCCTTGGAACAGCAGCCTGCCTTTACCAGGTAGATTTTCTCCCATTTTTAAGAAATACTTTTCCATTATTTGTTTTAGGTATCAATTCTAATAATTGCTTGTGCTTTTTAAATAAATTTTTAGAGAGTCTGAGTTCTTCGCCTCTCTTTTAATTTGAGTCTCTGTTAACTTTGTGACCTGTATCTCCGTTTTGAGTGGGCATAGATCCCAGTGAACTTAGGGTTAGCCGTTCTGTGCCGGGGCTTCAGCGGTGGTATGTCATCTGCCTATGGCAGTAAAGACTACTTCTAGATTTTCTGGTGACTGATTATTCAGCTTCCAGATTCTGCTTACACTCTAGGCTGAGGATTTTGTACTTTTGGGGACATCTTTGAATAGGGAATGGCACAACAAAAGCAAGATGTTAGGGTTTAATTTAGCGGTAATGAATAAGATGGATTATAAGAGTGGAGAGACTGGAAGCAAGGAAGTTAGTGGGAAGGTGATTCTATTACTATAGCCAAAAAGTAATAAAAGCCTTAACTATGGTAATGGCAGTAGGGGTAGGAAAAAAATGGACATTGAGAAGGAAGACTCATTGGGCCTTGAAGACAATAGATAAGAGACTTAAGAAAAGAGATTTTGTACCTGGATGATATGGAGACTGGTACTCATTTCCAAGGCCAGAGGAGGCACAGATTTGTAGGGAAAGCCGGGGTAACCATGCCAGTTACACAAACTCAAGAATGTCTTTCTTAAAACACAGTATTGTAAGCAAGGCCTTTCGACCTAACTTTTATAAGTGACACATTTCTCTGGCTCATATAGAAAAAACATTAGAAAGATTCAGATCTGCAAATAAAAGGCTGCCTAAAATTCAGTAGAAGTTTTTTTGTTTTGTTTTGTTTTGTTTTGGAGACAGAGTGTCACTTTTTCGCCCAGTCTAGAGTGTGGGGGCGTCAGCCTAGCTCATAGCAACTTCAAAATCCTGGGCTCAAGCGATCCTTCTGCCTCAGCTTCCTGAGTAGCTGGGACTACAGGTGCATACCACCATGCCCAGCTAATTTTTTCTATGTTTAGTAGAGACAGGGTCTCACTCTTGCTCCAGCTGCTCTTGTGCTCCTCAAGCAATCAATCCTCCCACCTCCGCCTCCCAGAGTGCTAGGATTATAGGCGTGAGCCACCCTGCCTGGCCTTCAGTAGAAGTCTTTAGGGAAATATTCTGAATACATGCATTTGACTTTTATGTAAAGACATTGGAATTTTAGTTTTAGTGGCTCATTTTTTTAAATCCCTTTATTTTTCTTAATTTATGTTCAGAAATTTTGTCAAATTTGACAGATTTAATTATAATGAATGGCATTTTATGCAGGAAATGTGAAAACTTGTGTTTGTTAATGTTACATACTGCTTTAATTTTATGAAATATTCTTATATAGATTTTCTGTTTTAATTTCTACAATCCTATGACACAAGGCATAGTATCTTATTTTTGAAAATTAGCTGAGGCAGTTTCAGTACCGTCCTGAAATCACATAGCCAGAAAGTGGTAGATTCAGGACTTAACTCCGAGTCTTCTGATTTTTAAATATTGTGTTCTTTGTACTATATCATGCTGTCTCTGGGCAAAATTCCTAATTTGTATAATTCTTATTATGTTAAAAATTATAATTTTATAACTTTTATATGTGATCTTGATTCTAAAACAATGTGAATATTAACTTTGAAATAATTTTACGAATAATCATTGTAAAATGCAAGTTTTGGTTGCTTTCCTTTCTCTTAAGTAATTATAAATGCTTAATGGCAGAATATATTGAGCTCCTACTCTGTGATGAGCCCTTTATGTTCATTGTACCATTGAATCCTCACAAAAAGCCCCACACTAATTCTTTTACCGTCGACGTTTTTCACAGAGACATAGATGGTTCTTATAGCAAGTTAGTGATTTAAACCCAGATGGATGTGACTCCAGAGCCAGTGCTCTTGGCCACTGGGCTGTAGACAGGCACACCTTGGCCACGTTTCCCACAGCAGCCTGAAGCAGTTCTAAGAGTTGCCTCATGGTGGAGCAGTGTCACTCAAGTATTCTTTTACTTGAGAGAAGTAAACAAATTCATGCTTTAAAAAAGAAAAGCAAAAAGCCATTTCCTTCGTATTGACAGGCATGAAACTGCCTCCTTTCCAAATATGTTGAGCACAGTGATAATAACGCTGGGGTTTTTTACAGTAAAACTTAGGTGATTACGTTTTACTGTGTAGCATGCTCTGTCTCCAGTTGCCAGGGTATTTTTTAATCCTCTTTAGATCAGACCTGAAAGGCCACTACTACATGGTTTGTCACCTTTTTCTCCAGGATGTAGGTGCTTATGGAAGCACAGAGCTCAGTCAGATGGGATAATCTTGACAGGGAAGATTTCAAATAAGAAATCAAAGAGTCAGTGAAGAAACTAGAGACTCTTCCTTTTCCCTCAATGCTTTATTTTGAAAACTTTTAAACTTACAGAAAAGTTGAAAGACTAGTACACCTAGAGTCATCAATTGT
The DNA here is from genome assembly GCA_004363605.1 of Indri indri. NCBI lineage: Eukaryota > Metazoa > Chordata > Mammalia > Primates > Indriidae > Indri > Indri indri. Next base: position 41,153 of record RJWJ010005857.1, read on the forward strand.
TAACATTTTGCAGCACTTCCTTTATCTCATTCTCTCTTTATATGTGGGTGTGTATAGTGTGTATATACAGATAATCCCTGACTTAGAATTTTTTTACTTTACAATGATGCAAAAGTGATACACATTCAGTAGAAACCGTATTTAAAGTGCCTATATAACCATTCTGTTTTTCACTTTCAGTATAGTATTGAATAAATTACATGAGATGTTGAACACTTTATTATAAAACAGGCATTGTGTTAGATGATTGATTTTGCTCAATTGTCGGCTAATGTTCTGAGCATGTTTAAAGTAAGCTAGGCTAAGCTATGACATTCAGTAGGTTAGGTATATTAAATGCATTTTGACTTAAGATATTTTCAACTTATGATGGGTATATCAGGACATTACCCACTGTAAGTTGAGGAGCATCTGTAGTTGTTTATAAAGTAAGTTTCAGACAGATATGTATGTGTAAAGTTGTTTATCTCATTAAACTTTCTGAGATAATTTTAGATTCATGTGGAGTTCCAAGAGAGATCCTATGTGCCCTTTACTTGGTTTTTCCCAGTGGTACCATCTTGCAAAACTGTAATATAGTTCACAATCAGGGTGTTGATATTGATGTAGTTAAAATACAGAACTTTCTTGTCACCACAAGCATCCCCCTCATGTTGCCTTTTGGTAGCCACATTCACTTCCCTTCTGCCCTAACCGCTCCCTAATCTCTGACAATCACTAACATGTTCTCCATTTTTGTAATTTTCTCATTTTAAATACGTTATACAAATGGAGTGATATAGTATATAACTGTCTTAATCAGTTTGGGTTGCTATTTTACAAAATACCACAGACTGGGTGGCTTAAACAACAGACATTTATTTCTCACAGTTCTGGAGGCTGATAAGTCCAAGATCAAGGTGCTGGCTGATTGAGTTCTTGGTGAGGGCTCTCTTCCTGGCTTGCAGAAGGCTGCCTTTTCACTGTGTCCTCCCACTGCAGAGAGAGAAAGCACTGGTGTCTCTTCCTCTTCTTGTAAGGTCACTGATCCCATCATGGGGGCTGTACCCTCGTGGCCTTATCTAACCCTAACGACCTCCCAAAGGCCCCACCTCCTAATAACATCATGTTGGGGGTTAGGGCTTTCAACATATGAATTTGGGGGCGGGGGGACACACACATTCAGTTCATAACAGTAATCTTTTGTGATTGGCATTTTTTTTGCTCAGTGTAATTCTCTGGAGATTCAGCCAAACTGTTATGTAATTAATGGTTTGTTCCTTTTTATTGCCAAGTAGAATTCTGTCATAGGGATTTACTGCAGTTTGTTTAATCATTTACCCATTGAAGGATAATCTGAGTTGTTTCCAATTTTTGGCTATTATAAATGAAGCTGATATAAGCATTCATGTACAGGGTTTCATGAACATAAGTCTTCATTTCTCTGGGATAAATGCCTAGGAGTGCAATTGCCAGGTCATGTAGTAGTTGCGTGCTTAGTTTTATTAAGAAACTGACAAACTGTTTTCCAGAGTGGCCGTACCGTTTTACATTCCCACCAGCAATATGTGAGTGATTCAGTTTCTCTGCTTTCCAGCATTTGGTATTGTCACTATTTTTATTTTAGCCATTCTGATAAGTGTGTAGTGATTGCTCATTGTGGTTTTAATTTACATTTCCCTAATGGCTAATAATGTTAAACATCATTTCATGTGTTTGTCCATATATCCTATATATCCATCTATATATCTCCTTCACTGAAATGTCACTTTGTCTTTTGTTTATAATCGTATTCTTTGTTTTTTACTTTTTTGAGAGTTCTTTATACAGTTGGCCCTCTGAATCCATGGGTTCTGCATCTATGGATTATAGCAACTGTGGATAAAAAATATTTGGCAAAAAAAAAAAGCCTCCATGTACAGACTTTTCTCCATGTCATTATTCCCTAAACAATACAATAACTATTTACTTAGTACTTACATTGTATTAGGTATTATAAGTAATCTAGAGATTATTTAAAGTATATAGGAAGAGCTGGGCATGGTGGCTTATGCATGTAATCCTAGCACTCTGGGAGGCCAAGGCAGGAGGATCGCTTGAGGTCAGGAGTTCGATACCAGCCTGAGCAAGAGCAAGACCTCGTCTCTACAAAAAATAGAAAAATAGCAGGGTGCGGTGTTGTGTGCCTGTAGTCCCTGCTACTCAGGAGGTTGAGGCAGGAGGATCGCTTGAGCCTAGGAATTTGAGGTCGCAGTGAGCTATGATGACACTACTGCACTCTAGCCTTGGAGACAGAGCAAGACTCTGTCTCAAAAAAATGAATAAATAAAATAAAATATACTGGAGGGTATGCATAGGTTACATGTGTCAACTGAAGAATGATGAGGTTCATAAATTTGGAAACAAGAGCTTTATTTTTCGTAAAGGGTTGTAGCCTGCAGGGTGGCCATTCTGACCGGTTGAGAAGCATAACCTCTGGCTAGAAGCCAGAAGCAGGTACTTCAAGGGAGGGACAATGGGGGCAGGAATTTATGCTGAGCAGTTGGCCAAATATACACATTTAACAAGCTATGGGATGAGTCATGAATATTTATGAAAGGAGGAGAAATATGCACACACACAATTGAACTGTATGCTACTTCATGGACTCCATGTTCAGAAAATGGTGGCATTAGCATGATCCAACAGTGGAGTTTTTGGCCCTCTGATGTCGAAAGGTGAAGCAAAGGACATTAAAGCCCCCTCTGTGCATCTTCTGTAGACTGGCCAGTAAGTGACAGACATCATAATCTTTTACCTCAAAATACTTCAGCATGTATCTTCTAAGAACACAGACATCCTTCTACATACCCGTGACATCATATCCCACCCAAGATATTTAACATTGATATAATATTATCTAATAGAGAATTCTTATTCAGATTACTTCCGTTGTCTCCAAAATGTTCTTTATTGCTATTTTTCTCCTGATCCATGATTATGCATTGTGTTTGATTGTTGTATATCTTTTAACTTATAATATATCCTCCAAGACTTTTTGTTCTGTTTTGTTTTTATCTTTCATAGCATGGACATTTTTAAAGAGTCCAGGCCAGTACCTTATATTAATAGAATGACTCAGTGTGGATCATCTATTTCTCATGATTAGATTCAGGTTAAATATTTGGCAACCATACTGTGTAATATATATGTTGTATATCTCTCATTATATCAGTCAGGAAACATGTAATAAGTTGGATCATTTGGTGAAAGTGGTATCTATTAGATCTTCCCATTACAGAGATATCTTTTTTTCCTTTGTAATTAATAAGTAATTTGTGGGGTAGAGACCATTACTTTTAAAAGCCCTTGAAAACCATGAATTAAATATTATTTTTTTAAATGCCAGAGAAGCTAGCTTATTTTTACAGTAGAATTCCAATTAATACATGTACATAGTATGATGGAAATACAAAATTACCATTAGCCAAACACCACAGTAATAACTGTTGCCAGCAAGAATCATCAATGAGTGCTAAAATTAGTGGGCAAAAGTATGATGAGATAAGATATTTATGCAATTTCAAAATCTCCCTCCCAAGATACTTAATGATTACAAAGGAAATAATGGTAACTTCACAGTAGAGAAACCTGGCAGACACCTCCTTATGCAGTGATCAACGTTAACATCACCAGTAGTAACACACAGTGCATGTCACCCCTATTGTATTCTTGCCAAAATTGCATATCCTCATTTCATTCTTGACAAAACATCAGACACACCCAAGTTGAGGGACATTCTACAACATCACTGATTAATACTCTTCAAGACTGTCAAGATCATGACAAAAAAAGACTGAGCTGTTAGAGATTGAAGTAGACATGACAACTAATTGAAGTACAGAATCCTAGATTAGATTCTGGACCAGAAAAAGGACCCTAGTGGGACAACTGGCAAAATTTGATTAAGGTCTATAGATTAGTTAATAGTATTGAATCAATGTTAATTTTCTGGTTTGATGATTATACTATGGCTGTATAAGAGGATAACATTAGGGGGAACAGGGTGAAGAGTATATGGGAACTCTATTATTTTTGCATCTTTTAAATCTAACACTATTTCAAAAGAAAAAGGGTTTTTTTCCTGGTTTTTCTTTTCAACCTTCTATTCCACTATCAAAGTCACTCAGATAAAATCAGTGTTTTCAATTCATATTGCTTGGATTATAGCCTTCTGTTAAGTAAGCAAAGTGCTAATTTGTATAAGAACTAAACCTGTTTAACAGAACATTTCCATGTTCTTTCTGCATTGTAACAAACACCCTAATGTCATTCCCGTTCTGAGGACTGGATAGAGTTTCACACAGAGACCTATGTTTCTGTCTTTAAGACTTTGCTGTCACATATCATTCCTATAGTCATCAGTTTGTGAATTTTAGACACTGTTTCTAGAAAACAGTTCATTCATTTAACAAATTTTATTGAGTACTTATTATGTACCAGGCACTGTTCTGGGCACTGGAGATAAATGAGTGAACAAAACAGTCAAAAATTCCACCCCTCATGAAACTTAGATTCTATCGAAAGGCATCTATAGATGCCAAAATCATCTATAGATGATATCTATAGATGACAAAATCTATAGATGACAAAATCATTACATTTTTCAAGTATGTTTATAGTATGTTGTGGAGAAAACTAAAGCAGTAAAGGGTGAATGCCAGGTTTGGTGGGGAGAGCTTTCTTTATTATCTAAAATAGCACTCACTGTCATTTTCTATTTCCTTTTCAAGACATAACTATTTGATATTGTATATTAAAATATGTACATAATCTTTCTCCACTAAAATGTAAGCTCTGGCCAAGTGCCATGGCTCATGCCTGTAATCCCAGCACTTTGGGAGGTCAAGGCAGGACAATTGCTTGAGGGTAGGAGTTCTAGACCAGCCTGGGCAATATAGTGAGACCCCATTTCTACAAAAAAGTAGCTGGGCATGGTGGTGCACACCTGTACTCCTAGCTACTTGGGAGGTTGAGGCAGAAGGATCACTTCAGCATGGGGATTCAAGGTTACAGTGAGCTATGATTGTACCACTGTACTCCAGCTTAGGTGACAGAATGAGACCCTGTCTCCGAAAAAAAAAAAAAAAAAAGTAAGCTCTGTGTAATGGCTTTATTCATTTTACTCACAACTGAAGAACAGTGCCTGACTTGTAGCAGACCCTCAATAAATATTCGTTGAATGAATCTTCCTCAAATGTTCACTCAGGTTCTATACCTAGCATAGTTCCTTGTACTCAGTGGGGAACTAGTAAAAGTTTTGTTGATTTCATTAATACTCAGACTCAGGTTATGTAAGAGTCCATTTTGCTGAGTAGCTTATGTGAGCTTTTTGTACTCTACTGAGTGAGACTAGAACTCCCTCAAACCTTGGAACCACTTCTTAGTTGCCTGTTACTTTAGAGAATTTACCCAGCTTGTTTGCAAAGGAGTCACCCAATTGTACTTTCATTTAAAATATGACTCAAATGCTTTTCAAAAATGAAGAACATAAAAGGAAAAATGTTTCCTTTTCAAGCTATGGAACTTTCATAGCTGAATGTCTTAGATATGCTATATTATCTTATCCCTAGATAAAAAAATACCCAATGCCATTCTCGTATTTTATTCTCTGACCTGGTACAGTTTTTTTTTGTATTAGAAACGTCTATTTCTTTTCCTGTAACCCTAATCATCTTTCATTTTTATATTTTGAACAGTGTTATTTACTTGTCTACTACACCGGCTGGCGGAATGTCAAATCTTTTTTGACTTTTGGCTTAATCTGTCTATGCAACATGTATCTCTATGAACTACGCAACCTCTGGCAGCTTTTCTTTCATGTGACTGTGGGAGCGTTTGTTACACTGCAGATCTGGCTAAGGCAAGCCCAGGGCAAGGCTCCTGATTATGATGTCTGACACCATCCTTCAGACATACTGCCTTGGCTTCAGGGGGAAAAGGAGGGAACATATCTTAACTGCCACTGTGATGAAGAAACTATTCACCACAAATGAGAAGCTCTGCTTTCATTCTCTCCAACTTTCCTTTTTTAAAATCAGCATGGCGTGCCTGTGAGCATGCAAGACCTGCTAGGAAAACTCCTCTCAGAAGAATCTTGGCCATGAGATTATCATTCAGAGGAGGAGAAGGAAGAGACTTCTCTCTTCACGGCTGAAACAGTGGAAGAACCGTCAGACGCCATTGGAAGACTTGGCCAGCATCCCTAAATCCTTGCTGAAGAGTTCAGTCAAAAAATAGATATGGTACTTGCTCTGAGGACCAAGCGCAGGAACTCTACAACCTGAGTTTGCCTTTGTGAGGCATTAGTATAGACCAAATATAAAGATGCTACAGAAATTGGGAAGTCTATATTTTAAACAAACAACTGTGCTAAATACCAGATTATTTGCACATTTATGGTACCGAGAGTTTATGACGTCCAGGATGGTGTGGAATTGGTTCTTGTTACTTTTATATTTTTGCTCGAATCTTAACTCTGGAAATAACCTGATGTAGGAAAAGGCTGTGGTGAGCTCATCTCTGGAACATCACAAGTATTGCAAATACACTGACATATGTTTCCTTTCTAGACTACGTTTGTCGTTTCTTTTAAAATCACTTAAAAAATGATTCATTAGACTATAGTCGTTCTTTCCCCAAACCAATCATTTGAGTACTATTTATACTGTTATTTGCTTAATATTTATCTTTTAAATTTTAAAAGAAACAAATCCTACTCCAAATGGGAAATCAGTATCAATTTACCATAAATAAAAGATAACCACAAAATAAATAAAATTAACACAAAAAATGTTAAGGTATAGCTCGGTACTAATCCCTGCCAACGCTCTGAATCTGAGAGGCCTGCTCTTTGTGACAGTGGAAGAGATGTTACCTAGCACCAAAATAAGGCTCTGTCTCTGGAATAATCAGAGGACAATAGAAAATTGTAAAGGGAATGACATTCTTACTGTGATTCAGTGTTGCTCTATGTTGTGCGCCACCTAAAATCATCTTGTGTGCCATTGGTGATGTAGGTCTTACACTATGGAAACACTTACTGTACTAGGAGAATCAGAAGGGGACTTTCCTAGCAAATCTTATTATTTTATGGTTTTGATGGATTAAGCACCTAGTATCAGAGAGAACTTACTTGCTTTTTGATGACATTGTAAAAATTGTTCAGGCAGTTATGAATCAATAACATAGGAAGCACAGTTTGATTCCATTAGCAAAATCTATAACTCTCCTGGTTTTGGAAGTCATTCCATGAGTGATTTTCCTTTGCTTTTTCAAATAAAAGATTTCAAACAAGGAATTCATAGGGTACTGAAATTTAATATCATCCACAAAAAAACGATGGACTCCATTACATTGTAATTTATGTTTTGGGGCATATTTATTAAGTAGAAGAAGTAGTCTAGAGGGTAAGGTCTTTGAACTACCTTGTTTGCCTGAACCAGTATATGTGGATGTGTCTAGAACCATAAAGTCTTGCTTAACTGGAACCTTTGTACCCTCCTCTTAGGAGAATGAGGTAAAAGGAAGAAAATAAGCTTATGATATCAGGGATTTATTTAAAATAAGAAATTATAGTTCATTCCAGTTTTCTGCCTCTAGCAAGGTTGCATAGAAATTATATATATTCTGAGAGATACCCCAAAGCATCACATGATCCTAAATCATCAAAACAGCACTGAATTATGTTTGGCATTTTGTATTTACTCAGCCAGGAAGGTGAAGTGGTTCAATTTAGAAAGCTTTTCTAAACTAATAGTTAAAACAGATAATATTCTTATAAATAGTCAATTAATGGTGAAGTTGGAGCATTGTGGTTAATTGTGATTTTGCTGTGTATTGAGTTTATAGTTCTTACCAGTTTGGTTCAGGAGCTACCTCCTTACTGAATTAATGAGTTATAATGTTTGGTATTTGGATCCATTCAGCAAGAACACTTAAAAACTCCTCACCAGCTATTTTTAAAGACTTACTTTGTTTTTGTCTTGTCTTTTCACTGGCTATTTTGGATAAGAGGATGTTTACATCTTAATGTAAAAAATGAAAACAGGTAAAAATAATGTTTTATGTATAGAAATACTTTCTTTCATTATTTGGTGCCTGCATCTCTGATTGTTCGTAGAGCTTCCCTTACTGTATCATGTTGCCAAAGAAACCATGAGTTTGGAAAGAGAAACTTTGGCCATGGGTGTAAAGAAGTCCTTCAACTCTTGAGAAAGAATCACTTAGGCCTCCAAGGCATATGGTCTTACATTTATATTGAACTTTTACTTCTAAGAATAAGTCTGAGTTTACCTCATCATAGTTTTGTAGCACAGGGGAAGCATAGTTGCCCTCGTGTTAAGGGGGAGGAGGGAGGACGCAAAGGTGGTCAGATGTTAATGACTTACCCAGGTCATAGCTAAGCACACTCTAGCACCTCCTAGGAAGAGGAGTTCCATTCTACTAGCATGGAACTAATGGAGGTGACCAAGATTATATTCAGGGGGTATGTCTGTTCTTGGTAAAATCAAGGAATTGAGGGGTTCTGAAATCAGTGAGTCAAGTCCTGCTACTGATATATTTCATCTTAATTTAGGTAATTCTGAAATACTGCTTTTTGATTATGGTGTACCATGAGAACAAAGATACCCTGTTATATATACTAAAAGTAATTGTAATATTTGCTTTCTTTTTTTGGTATTTATACCTGGCCTCTTTCCCAAAAGAATTTGAAGCAGCATACCAAGAAAAGACATATACAATGATGTTAACAAAATATGAACAGAAAGGGAAGAAAAACAAGATCAATGAAAATAGGGGGGTTAATATATTGGCATTAGTGTGTGTGAAATTTGACTCTGGAGCTTTAGGGGCAGTTAAGGCAAAAAGAAGGGAAACAAGTTATGCGTTGCTCTATCAGTAGGTCAAAAGCATACCAGTTCCTCAGGGGAGAGTCCTTCCTGATGAATTCTGGTAAAAATGTTCTCTCTTGAGGGTCCCATGAAGTGCTAACATGAACACAACTCTGCATTGATGCACATTCGCATCTTATGATTGTGCCTTGGATCTTCAACTAGTACCAGCTTTCAGAGGTTTCCATTCAAAGTTTTTGGGTGTATGTGTGTGTGTATGTGTGTGGTTAATAAAGGACTTTGTTTTTGTAAGTAAGGATTCTTATCCTAAGCTAAAAACAAGTATCTATTAAAGCTTGAAAATCCATTTGAGATAAATGCCTTGAGACATGGAAAACCTTTACCCAATTTTGTAATTTTATAACATATAAAGTGAATGTGTTGTCCCTGGATTAGCACATTTATTTTGCATTAAAGGTGGTGGTTTTCACAGTAGAATCTGGTCCAGAGAAATGCACGGCTTTGTGTCCACTGGGCTGTGTGTGGAATCCCATTAGACTCCTGCTTTGTCAAGGCTCCATTGAGACCAAAGATTTGTCATGAGAGACTTAACCTCCACGTCAGAGGAGGCAGCTCAGTGCTCCTGAGGTTAGCTGCTCCCTAAAAAGGCAGTTGCTTGGCCTTTATTTTAAAAGGTTTACTAAGTAACCCAAGGACACACTCAGTCATTGGATTTCCAAGGGTGCTCACTCTGTATTTTAACCCTTTTGGTTCACTTTAAGAGTTAGAACTACCATGTAGTGTGTGGTAAAAGAACAAATAAATTATTTCAAGAGCAGCCACACACAGACCAAATTGAACACTTAGCCTTACCACAAATCATAAGCCACTCTTCAGGGTCACATTCTTTGTCTATTGTCAAGACTTCTTACTACTTTTCTGCTTTATTATCACTAGGGATAGGAAGTTTTGCTACCTAAAAATGCTGTGGTAAAGTAAAACCTGATTTGTGAGTTAAATTGGCTTTAGTAATATCCTCTGTTAAAGTTAATAAAATAGCCCCTCCAGTTGAAGGGTTATGAGTGAGTTTGTGTGTAAAGGCTGAGTCAGCAGAGAAGGTAACTTTTCTAGCATTCATTATTCATTGGGTTAGAGGGGTCTAATCATCATCAGTGTCCTGGGGCTGCTGTTGAGTATCCTGGAAATTGCAGCCTCCCGTCCAAGCATCGAGTTTATCAAACAGAAGCAGCGTCTGTGGCTGCCCTCTTGCAACGTCTCTTTCTTGAGTGGCTGAGCTTTCTAGGTTACTTTATTTAGCAGATGAAATCATAATAAATGTCGAAATACCGCGTGGTTGGAAGCCACGTGGTTTGCATCGTCCTGCTTGTGAACAGTGAGTGGTGGTGATGTGTGGGCACGTGGGTTTCTTCTGCACCGGCAGTGCTGGTGTGTGGTCAATTGTCTCAGCACAGGGGCCTCTCGGAGAGAACAGGCGTAGTTCTCCAAAAGTTACTGAAATGGAACCTAGCCTTACAAATTGTTCCCTGTGTTTCCTTGGCAACAAACCGTATTTTCAGCCCAACGTCACCCACAGTTCACATTTGCCCTTTTCTCCTGCATCACACAGCACAGCAATGCAAGCATCACCCCGCAGAAAGCACATTCAGGCTCCATCTGACAATAGGAACGGGACTCATACATTCCCTTTCCCCTTTGGTCCTCCTGGCAGCCCCTCCCCAGCTGAGCCCTGGGCGTTTGCCTCCTTTGTGCCAATGTTTTCTTCCAGGCTAGTTTGCAAAGGACCTTGCCGAAAGGTGAACAAGCAACATTTCACCCTTGCGTGTGGAATTCCTTCGGTGCCTAGGGCTAATAAGAAGAATGTTTATTAGTGCATTTTGTGGCCGGTGCTAGGTCCTTATATATAGTTAATCCTTATGGCAGACTGGAAGGAAAGCACCCTCATTTTCACTTGAGGAAACTAAGACTTAGGTCAAGAACTTGTCCTTTGTATGTTATCACACTGATAAGTGGTGGGTGTGAAGTTTCAAACCTGAGATTCAGGTTCAGATGATTTAAAAGTTGGTGCTCATTTTTCTGTGCCACAGTGCATCTCAAGACAATTCTGAGAGACAGTCAGTGTGCAGTACAACAGCTGGGCTCTTACTGGTGTGGCAGCAGTGAGAACAGATGAAGCAGACACAGGGAAATGGCAGCGTATACTATGCGACAGGACCTGTGTCTGCTGCGCGTGTCATCCTCACGGAGAGCAGTCACGAAGGCTTTCTGTTTTATAGACAAGCCTCCTGAGCCACGATCACAATCTAACTTGTGGTGTAACCAGGATTTCAATCCAGTTCTTACTCAGAACTCATGCTCTTAACCACCATGTAATTTTAAGCTAGATAACATGAAGGTATGTTTAAATATATAAGGCATATATATTCAGGCAATAAACGTTACTTTTTAAATAAAAGCCATCAGATCAGTGTGGATTCCTATACCATAGATGTCCCAGGCTGAATGAAATAGTTTCCTGAAATCCTGACATTGACAATAGTGACATAGGGCAGATGGCTGATAGAGGTATGGTGGCCCTTACGGGTACCGTAGATATTAGGACGAGGAAGTGTACATTTTAGTATTTGTACTGAAACTAACTCATGAGTTAATGATTCTTGATATAGAATGTTAAAGCATTATTGGTGATTCATGTGCTATAAACGTTTGCTTTTCCTAGCAGAATGCCAGAATAGGTGGGTTTTTGACTTGAAGTAATTTCACAGGAATTCTGCTTTAAGTGGTCCCTGTATCTGAAAACATTAACCAAAAAATAGAAGGTAAGTTTTTGCAGTATAGAATAGTGATTAAGAGTTTGGAGCCAGACTCCCTGGCTCTCCCTTCTACTAGCATTGTGACCCCAGCAAATCATTTAACCTTTTTGCCTCGGTTTCCTCATATATAAAGTGGGTATAATAATAGTACCTTTGGCAAAGCAGCGTATGAGGATTAAGGGAGTCGATAAAAGTATAAAGCACTTAAAGCCTGGCATAGCAAGTCCTAGGGAAGCCTTTGCCACCACTCTGTTGTTACCATTGTTACTGATACTTCAGAGGCAGTAAGAGTCTTTTAAACTGCAAACACCCCTGAATGTGATAAATCATTGCACAAAGCTTTTCAGAGATCAGCACTTAAATGAGGATCCTGCCCTGGCAGGTGCTTGTGTGCAGACTTCTGGGCTGGGCACTGAGGATGCATCCAGAGAGAAGAGGGGACTGAGGGACTCGTACTCGCCAAATGCCTGCTGCTTTGCGCACAGAACGCTATGTACCTGACAAAATCCTCCTGAGCTAAGTAAGCAGGATGAAGTTGTCTAGTGTCACACACCTGGAAGCGGTAGGCTGTCTCTCCAGTACCCTCTGCCCCCAGCTTCCAAGGCACTGGGGCACTGGCGAATGAGAGAGGTGCTCGTGGGAGCCTCACCCTGTCCAGTGTGGCACTAGCATCTCGGCCCCAACACACTTTCCTTTGAACATTCTAATCCACCAGGTGCTCTCCAGCCCCGACTCTGTTAGGGCCCCCGTGAGAGTTTGTGCGTGTTGATGGAAGGCGAGGGGTGGGAGCAGGCAGCTGGCAGATGCTGAAAGGCACTCTTAAATAGCACAAATCCAACATGGCTTTAAAAAGATTAAAGCCAAGTGCGCCCCTCCCAAAAAACTCCCATGTGACACAGTGGGGAAGCAAATTTTGCAGAATAGGAAAACTAGTTTCAGTGATGCTGCCCAGAGATGAGGACCAGCCCAATTCCAGGTGGGTCCAAAGTAGACATGAGCCAAAGGAAAACACAGTGACAAGGCCCCCCAAGGGATTCCAGCGAGAATTCTATAAATCTGTGGGCCTTACAGAGCAGTAGTATGTGCAGGGCCCTGGGGAGGAATGTGCTCTCACCACCTGCAGGGTGAAGGGGGCCTCAGCTCTGCTCACCAGAAGCATAGGCGGGTGAGGTCTGGGGCTGAGAAGCCAGTGGGGACAGGAGACCCTCAACCCTAGACAAATCTTTCTGTCATCTCTCTCCCCTTCTCATGTCTTTCTGGCTCCTCTGCTTGCTGTGTGAACCTGGATTGATCTCCACTCACCATCCCCACTCCGTGGGTCAGGGTTCTTGAAAGCAAAGGCTCCTGGCCACGCTGCTGCTGCTGGGGTGGTGTCTGGAGGTGCACAAAGCAAGGGCTGTTTCCAGCTTCGGTTTGAAGGTGATCTTCCCAGATTCCCCCAGCACAATGCTCTACCTCGTTGTGTCTGGGCCTTTGGCTCTAAAATCTTAAAGTTAGATTGCGTTTACGTTTGTGCCATACATGTGATCTGGCACTTGAAGATTGGCTAAAGAGTTGCACAAATATCGAAACCAGAGAATGCCAGAGGAGGAAGGGAGTTTGGAGAGCCATTCCAGTGCCCTCACGTGGCTTTGCTCTTGTGTCTGTTTCGTGAAGCAGGGACCCTACAGGCAGAAAAGAAGGACGGACAAGAGGACAGCCAATATCACATTCTCCCTCCCAAGACAGGGATGAAAAACCACCAAAGGGCTTTTGTGAAAATCTGGAAGGATAAGACAAGGCCACTTTAGTAATTGGATCTCAGTTCATCTATTGTTAACCTTGAGGAGTGGCAAGCCCTCTGTTCCTGCCAAGCTCCTCACTGCCCAGCCAGATGGGCGCTCTGGACAGAAGTGCCTGCGGGCTCGTGCCGTAGCTTCTGGTCTCTGGGTATCAGGGCAGCCTCGGGATACACCAGTCCGTTCTTGAACTGCCTGGCATCTGGGGAATGCACAGTTGAGAGAATGTGTGTGGAAGCTCTTTACACACTGTGAAGTTCATCCAGATGGAGGGGCGGTGGTATCTCTGGCCGGCCATGCCTTCCCCCTTGCCCACGCCCATAAATAACCCAACCCTTCCAACTCTCCTCCCCATACTTGCGCTAAGTGAGGGGCCTGTGGTGGGGCAGCTGCGACAGCACAGCCGAGCCTCGTCAGTTCCCTTCCCTCTGACGGTGAGCTGTACAGTATTTGTTCTCTTTGTTGTTTTGATTTAGACAAATTCAAAAGCAGCTGGTTTTCAGAGAGTGTTTGTCCCTGCCATTGTAGTTGTCTTGTTCAGGCGGCAGTGAGAATCCGCTCAGCACAACTTTTGAGCATTGTATATCCCAATGCCTGAGGATGCTTTCCTGCCCTGCAGCGACATGGGCTCAGCCTTTCTTTCAGGCTCGGGAAGCTCATGGCCATTGCAGCCATGGAAAACACCCACGTTTTATCATGGAAAAACCATAGCTCTGGCTGTCATTTAACTACATGCCACTCATGTGTTTTTGCTTTTGGAAAAGTTCTGTGAATGTATTTGTAACTTCGAATGTCTTATAGTGACATGGCTACCCGGTGAACAGTAAGCTTCAGCTTCTCCGATGCACCAAGATTCTCTGTGCCTTCCCGCTACAATCAAACCATCACCATATTGGCTGAAGTCTGGCCTTGGTTCTAATGGTGTTTGCTGTAAGCAGCGGTGTTCCAAACTCTTCCCACATATCAACAGCATCTTTTCAAATAAGTTTTGCTAATTATTAATAGCATTCTAGGTATGGATATGCTTTTGGAAAAAAGTAGAACCTCATAAGGGAGAAACAGATACATTTTCTGGGATTAGCTTAATGGGCACGGGGATGGGACGGGCTTACAAAGGTTGTGAGTTGCATTCCCTTTTTGTCCTGGTGTGCACTCTGAGTGTGTGTGGAGGTCTCAGGGGGCCTGTCTGGGGGCCTGGTCTCTATAGCTGTAGCAGGGTGGGAGTTCTTTAGGAGTTCCAGTTCCCACAGCCAACAGGCCCCTAAAGCTTGAACTTTCTCCTTATTTGTTTTCCTTTTCTAACTGATGCACACTAGCCTGAAAATTTCTCAGTTAAACTGCTACCTGTATAAAATTACATCTTTCACCACGCATGTTTGAGGTCCCAGTGATGTCCCTCTTCTTTGGAGCAGGAGGCCTGCGATGCCAGGACTGCTGTCTGCCCCCACAGGGCCACTGGTGTAGTGAAGCATGAAATCTTTTCACTGCTTCCTTTATTTACACCTGTGTGAAACCTAATTCGAGCAACCCTCTCTGGATTTATTTCCTGCACCCAAATATCACCCTGCGTTTGATGAGGGCAGTAGGCAGGACTGCTGGAAAGGGTCCTCTGCCCCCTCTACCACTTTCCTCTTCCTCTCAGGGGGAAGACGAGTCCTGGGGCCTGCATGAAGTTGCCTGCTTGGGCTTTGATAGCAGACAGGCCTGCTTTGAAATTCGTCTCTGTTCATCACCAGCTGTGTTCCTTAGGCAAATAACTCAACCTCTCTGGGCCTCAGGTTCTTCATCAGTGAAATGAGGTGGCCAGGAGGATTAAATGACATGTTTGTATGGCGCTTATCCCAGTGTGGCGCACAGAGGTGCCACCATTATCAGCTACGCGGGTCAAGTCAGTTCACCTCTGGCTGCAGCTCATCCCCTGCCTCCTCCTCCAGTTACCTGTGTTCTACTGCCGTGTTTTCGCCCTGCTTTCCCTTGGCATAGAAACGTGTTTGGGTCACCTGTTTGAAATGTCATTCCCTTGACCCTGGGTCTTTTCTGGTTCCATCCTTCCCTCCTGGTCCCTCCTCCTCACCTCTCCACCTCAGCCTCCTGCACTCTGGCACCTGCTCCTCAGTTCCGAGTGCTGACTCGCGATAACACCCCCAGTTCTCCCACTGGCCACGAGAGACTGCAGTCTTCAGCCCACGTTTCTCTGCAGCACTGTGCTGTCCCCTGCGGCTCCCCTCCCTGACCCACCGAAGGCTGGGTGCACTGTTCCTTAGACGAGGACCAGGCCCCCTGGCCCAAGCTGCAAATCAGACCAAGACACATTACCAGTGAAAGTGTTTAATAGTTAAATTATTTAAATAGACTTTTCAATTTCCATGGGAAATCATAATCGTATCCGTTTTTGCAAGAGCAGGAATAAAAAGAGTGCACACTCCTTAGAGGGAACGAAAAGCTAGCACTGCACGCTGTCACCAGTCACTGCTGGGATGGGAAGGGCCCCCCTGAGGCCGGGGAGGCCCTGACCAATGGGGGAACGCGGGATGAGCTCAGCACACACACTTTACTCAGGTCGGAAGCAGAACGAAAACCCAACACCACTGGCGGGCGATATGGAGGGGCAGGGAGCGTGGGAACACCACCGTGGGAGCAAGCCCGGCCTCCTGCAAGATGGCAAGAGGGGCGATGCAGAACTCAATGGATGGAGCCGCAAAAGCACGGGACAGACTCAGGCTTGGCAGTTTTAGGTCCGTACGCTTTGCTTCTCAGAGCTGTGTTCAAACTGGGGTGGGAGCTGGTGTCGGGGGAGGGCAGGGTGGCGCAGGAGGACAGCAAAGTAACGTGTCAGCAGCTGGCACCGAGCTGCTGCCTCGCTGTCTTCAAGCTCCTCTTGGAGGTGAGAATAATTCTGCCCTGAGAAGCAATGAAAAGATCTGGGCATAGGCCCTAAGGATTCGGTTTGAATTCTGTGATAGCATACCATTTTCCAAATGCCTCCCTGGTAGTTTATTAAAAAAATAGTATTTTTTTCTCGGTATATTTAACTGCCTCCTCCCAACAAAACGCAATTTCTGCTGGCTTTCCCCCATGGACTCCCGAAGCTGGGCTCTCCCGTTCCTCCGGTTTGCAGGTAGAGGGCAGGGCCACCCCCAGCTCCCCAAACCTGAAGGCTGCACATCTCCAGGGAGAGCCACCTGCACTCCGGCCAATGAAGAAGGCCGAGGCCAGGGGGGACAGGCTTCCTCACACCCTTAGCCCGGCAGAGAACCCGGCCATCCCTGAGCTCTTGGGAGTCCACGGGAGCTGCTCTGTGCAGGCAGCAGAAATCTCAGGGAGTGGAAGGGTGAGCGATGCCACCAACGCACACTGCCGGCCTCGGAGCGAGGCTGCTTCCCTCAGTTCCAGCTCGGCTGAAACGGGAAAGCAGCTTTTTGTTTTCTTCTTATCATTCTGTTTACATTTTGTGGGGGGGGGGGTGCGTGTGCATGTGTATGTGTTAGAAAGACATGGGGTAATGTGTCCGTGTATCTTCCTACCCAATCTGGGCACACGGTACCCCAAAGGGACACATCCACTGCTCTGGTTGCACCTGGGAAAACCAAAAACTGCCAAATCTGAAGTGAGGGAAATGCATCCTGTATGAGACCAGTTCCACGGCATGAGCACACGGACACGTACACCGGTACACACAGCAACAGACGTACAGTACGATGCGCACGAACACCCCGCTGTGCACAGCTGTTTTCTAATATAGAGAATTTACAAAATATAGAATTTGGCATATCTGTTAGATCTCCAAGGTTTTCAATAATACAAAATAAAAAATACAAAAGAGACAAGTAGGGCTCCCCACCCTGCCTTGTCTGTGACATCCTCGTTTGCTTGTGTGTCTCTTACACGTGCGGCATACAACTAGCATGGTCTAAAGAAGGGCACAGAGAACTTGTTTTGTTTTATTTAATAAATATTTTCTTTTCCTCAGAACCATCGCTCCTTGCTTGGTGTCCTCGCGCCTCCCCCTCCTAGCAGTTCCTTTTCCCTCAGGGCGCGTCTGTGTGCCTGGAGGTGTGGGCAGAGGACCGCAAGGAGGGCCACAGTCCCTCTGGAGCCAGCACTGCTGCCCGAAAGCCCCTCCGTGGCGCAGGGTCGCGGCCTGTCTGAACGGCGAAGGCTCACACAGAAGAGCACCCCTCGGCCACACTCGAGCCCACCTACCCCACGGGAGGCCGAGGCCTCTCCCTCAGCCCCGCGGCCGCGCACCCCCGCAGACGCTCCGGCGGCTCCTTTCCACCCGTGCAGCAGCACCTGCGAGGAAACTTGAGATTCACACTGAGTCTCGCGGAGCCTTCTACAGAGGGAAACATCTTTGGTCAGCTTGGTGCTCGCAGGACGCTGGCACCCGGGGCCTGGGACGGAGGCCACTGCCCACCCGCAGAGGCAGAAGCTGCTTCTGGAGTCAAAGTGGAGAATCTCACCGGCGTGGCCTGGTGGGCTGCAGCGCGGGCTTCCCACTGCCCCGGCACACAGAGAAGCCGTTTCCGTTCCTCTGGAGGCCAGGCTGCCTGGCACAGTCGGCCGGCTGCTAACTGAGCGGGGGCCCCGAGTTGAGGAAGTAGGTCATCATCTCGCCTTTGCCCTTCACCTTGACCACGCCCCGGCACTCCAGCTGGTATGTGTTGGCGGCCAGCACCTGGTACATGTCCGTGGTGACCTGAGGAGGCAAAGGAGAGAGGGCAAGCCATGGGTGACCCTGGCCCTGAACTGCTGTGGGGCCACCATTCTGACCGCCCAGCCCTGCCGCAGGAGCGGGGCAGTCCCTCCACCGCGGGTGCTCGGGGACTGGCGGCCGCCCAGCTGTGGAGATGCCCCGAGAACGAAGGCCGGCACCTCGCGCGAGCTGCCCCAGTGCTACTCAAAGCGCGGTCTGCCATCCCCGGACTTGCTTGTCCTCTGGCCGGAGTGAGGACAGGAGCAGAGAGTAAGTGTGAGGAACTTGTACTGTGATGACAATCTAACGCTGTCGCAGCCTATATCCAAGTGTGTCGCCTGTGTGTTTTACAAAAGGATCCCTCCAGGACAGATCAGAAAGATTTTTAAAAACTGATTTTTCACCACAGGTAGTTTGAGAACTGCTGCTACTATTATTATCCTTGGGCTCAAAAAATCTAAGTCACTTGCCTGAGGTTACATCGTCAATAAATGGCAGAGCCTGGATTCACTTCCAGGTCTCGTTACCTGGCTCCACTCTGGCTTTTGGAGCAAAGAGGAGAATTCACCCGCGGCTGCGTCCATTACACTATTCCCCTGCTGGATGACGGAGAGACGCAGGCGTGACGGGCACAGGGCGGGCCAGCACATCCACATGCCCTCCGGGTGATCCAAGAGCCGTTTCTGGGCACTGTCAGGTTCCCCGGCCCCCACCATGGTGCAGCCCCACCGGTGAGCATGAGGCCAGGGGGCGCTGCTGTTACTAACTGTGGCTCCTGTGAGGTGCTGGGTCACTGAAGTGCTGACAGAGTCCCTTACCCAGGAAACACATATGCCCCTCTCTCCCAGCCTCCTCGGGACCCCAGTTCCCATCTCGCCGTGCCCTCCTCTCCACGACACAGGGATGGAGGTGAGAAAAGACCACGCGGCCAGGCCTGTCAGCCAGCATCCACAGCAGCCAGGCTGTGCCCGGGTCAGCCCCTTTGTTCAGAGGCCCTGCAGTGGGGAGGAGTTAGGGGCATTTAAGTGGTGTCAGTGTTGGCAAAAGGCCTTAAACATTGCACAGTCAGCGCTTGTGAAGCTTGGGAAGCTGACTTCCCACAGCCCAATCCAGGGCCTCGGTTGTCAGACTGGAGCAAAGAGGATCAAGGAAGGCCTGAGAAAAACCAAGAGAAGCAGCTCAGGAGTGGAGGGCTGGGAGTCATAGCACCAGCTTGCAAAGGGAGGAGAGGGAAGTCTCTGTGTCTCTGGCCAGGGCCCTTGGGGGCCGGTAGCCTCCTCTGGTCTCTGAACCTGGCTGAGAGCTGTGAGCTCCAGTGGGTGAGGCCTGCTTCCTGCGGGCGCCCGCGTGTCCTCCGTGTGCCGGGTGGGGGAGCGCTGTGGCTCCCGCTTAGCACGCCTAGCTTGGCACTGGCAAGCCCTCCAGCCCACCTCCCCCAATTGCTTCTGTGCCCAGTAGAGGGCTCTGCACAGGCCTGAAGCTCTGTCCAAGGTCCTGAGAGCCTGAAACACAATTATGTGCTCCCAGCTTCCAAGATATCAGCGCCAGCTGCCCCATCACCCTGGGACCTGGCTGCAGAAGTTCTGACTAGGAACTGCGAGTGGCCTGCCCTGAAGACTCCTCAGCATCAGACAGAGCCCCCCCCCACAACTTGGGTGATGTGGGCAGAGGCTCCTGCACTCACCTGGATGCGGTCGGGCACACCGGTGCTGTCCATGCGGCTGGCCACGTTCACCGTGTTGCCCCAGATGTCGTACTGAGGCTTGCGCGCCCCGATCACCCCAGCCACCACGGGGCCGATGTTGAGCCCTGCAGGGGACAGGAGTCAGCCACACTCACCAGGTTAAGACCAACGCTGCCTTGCTTGCCCTCGCTGTCGTCCTGCTCTCAACAGCTGCAGGGCCTCCCTCTGCCTCTTCGCCTGAAGCCACCCAGGGTCCTCCAGGCCTGGGGCCATGCTCACCTGCAGCCTCGCGCTTCTCTGCTCGTGCCAAATGCTTGCTGATTTGAGACACATCCACTGCTCCTGTGTCCTCGCCGCCCAGCCAACGCTCAGCTCTGCCAGCCTACTGCTGGGAGCACCCTCCTCAAGTCTCCCATGACCTTTTGCATAATCAGCTGCCTTTTCCTAATCATCCTTCTCTCAGTGGCATTTAGACTCCACATGCCAGAACTTGCCATCTCTCTGTTCCTCATTCCTTTGTTTCTTCCTCCACCAGTCTCATTCTTGGAACCCAGCTTCTATCTCATCGCCCTGCATGGGTCTCCTCTCTCCAAGTCATCCTGCCCTGGGGCCTGTGAGCCAGGATGGGGACACTGAGGTCACCATGCTCCAGTCACCATTTGAGCTCTCCGTCTCTCTCCTAGCACTGCGGCTCTCGTCTGTCCACCTTCTCGAGGCCACCCACGGCAGCACAGAGCCACCTGCCTCTGATCCTTGCTGCACTGGTCCTCCCTCCAGTGGTGTCCTCCCGCCTCCCCTGCAGGCTAAATCCTGCCCTCACGCAGCTGGCTCAAGTGACGCTCTCTGGACACTCTCTCTCCTGCCTCCGAGTCCCAGGGCGTTCCCTCCTACTATGGAAACTGTCTCCTCCTGGTCCGTGTGAAGCCTTGCTGCTGCCCATTTCCTGTGTGTGCGGAGCGGACTAAAAACACAGCAGAAGCTCCAAAATACGCCCCGCGGGGCTTCTCACTTAGTCAGCAATGTCATCGGTCCTTAAAACTTCCCTCCCCGACCCTCCTCTTTAGTCCTGCCACCCATAGGCAGCTTTTACCCCACATGTCATCGCCGGGAGGGACTGTCCCCCTCACGGACTGGACTGAGCTCTGAGGGCTTCCGACCCCTTCCCCAAAGCCAAGCCCGCCCGGCGGATGTTCCTGTGTCTGCCGGGAGGGATCTGCCACACAGGGCTCAACTGCCCGCCCCGCTCCTGATGCTCCTCTTGGGAGATGCCAGTGCTCAGTCCTCAGTCCTGGTCCAATAAAGGAGTCGAGGCAGTTTACAAACATACACGCTGCGAGAGAAACACAAACCAGCGTAGGCGGACAAGATGGGGTGAAAGGAAAGCAGGAGTGGCGACGGTACACGAAGCCAAGAGCGAAGCCGACAGAGACTCCTCTGCCCTGGGGCTGCCGGCAGCCAGGGCAGGATGCAAAGCCGGGCAAGTCAGCCGAGCGCTGCGCCCACAGCACACAAGAAGCCAGCTCGCTCAGGGAAAGCCCGGTTCCTGACACTCGGGCCAGAACAACACGTCTCCCGAGGACATTAATCATCACAACTGTCGTTCTTAGTAAGCCAACATTGTGTTTTAATGTGGTAATTTTGGGAATTGAAACGCCAGTATTTTTGTTGGTGAATTACTGTTACTTTTTTTATTTGAAATCTGAATCATTTATGGCTAGACGCATACCAAGGATTTGATAATGCATTAAAATCTGAGTAGAACAAGGTCTGCTCCTTCAGAAAGCATTCCTTACCTACACCACGCTCAGGAGGAGGAAGAGAAGGACCCCTGACCAAGCAATTTGCACTGCAAAAGTAACTCATACTCTATAACACGGCACAGCCTTGGTAAGACATAGTCTAAGGACAAATGAACTACAGAAATACCGCGGGCTTTCTGGAGCAACAAATTCAGAGCTGTGATTCTGAAATCATTCTGTGGACACAGCACGGTGGAGAAACGGGGGCGTATGTACGTGGGTTTTTACTGAACTAGTCTTTCAACTCTTCCGCAGAGTTGAAACTTGTCAAAATAAAAGGTTGGGGTAATAAAACAACAAAATTAAATACAAAAAAGAAAAACACATTGTTTTTGTTTCAAGGATTTTTCTGAACAAGTAGAATATGGCCCTGTTTTGACACGGATCCAGGGCCTCCCTCCCAGATACCACAGGTGTCTACAGAGCTCCCTCAAAGCCACCACCCAGCGAGGGCAAGCACGGCGCACTTGACAAAGGGGTCCAGGGAAGATCTGCAGACTTGACCTCTCACTACACTTTCTCCATTTCTTTCCCCAGTTTGTGTGGATTAGAAAATGTTTCGTAGCAGCTAGATTTGCTCACCCTTGAAACTCCACAATAACCCCTTTGACCCACTTTGTTTTTTAAGGTTACACTTTTGAAAAAGTTGAAATATAATCATGTCATAGTCACTATTACAGGATTCCTTTCATGTTTAGTTTTTAAAACTATTTCACTTTATTTTGCTAAAACTTTTGCAGAATATATGTTCAATGTTTTTGTAAATTTGCAAATGTAATGACTGTAACATGTTTATACATTTTGTATTTAAAATGTATCAAGTATTTGATTTTGCTGCTTTTCATTTTTACTGAATGGATTTGGGATACTTATAAATAAAACACTGCTATTAGGTCAGTAATACTTGAAATAAATGGACTGTCATCTTCCCGATGTGGCAGCCACCAGAAGGCCCTGAGCCCTGGGCACGGAGCATCCCCCGCAAAGCCTTTCAGGCAGGCACAGCCTGGGTCTGACCAAGCCTTCCCAGCGCAGCAGTGAGGTGGGATCTCTGAGGTACCCTTCCCGTGCTGCTGCATGGAACAGGCGAGGAGGCACGGCCAGGCTCCGGGAGGACTCCACCGTGAGTGACCGGTGCCTACCCGCGCCCCACTCTGCGCAGAGGAACACACTGTGACGTCAGCCTCTGCTGCCTTCTGCCACTGGCCCAGACAGCAGGTGCAGGACAGGGGATGGGGAGCCCCTCCAAGCCCTTGCCCCAGCTGCACCCTGGGCCCTGCTCACCGATCTTCATCTGGAAGTTGTTGAAGGAGTGCTCGTTGATGTATTTCATCTGGTCCATCAGCCGCATGGCGAAGTCAGCCAGGGCTTTGATGTGGGTCTTGCCCACCTTGTCATAGGTGGAGTCGTTGAGGCCGGAGGCCGCCATGTAGGTGCTGCCGATGGTCTTGATCTTTTCCAGCTGCCGGAACCGATCCTCGCTGATAATCTGGGCAGGAGGAGGCCAAACCCGGGTCACTCCCAAGTCTGGAACACGGGGTCCACGGGGAGGGACGGAGGATGTCCAGGGAAGTGCAGTAGCATGGCCCCTCACGTGTCCCCCTCCCACAGCGGGGGCCCATCTCCATTGTCATCAGTGTGAAGCCCTGGACAGAGCCGGAACTACTCTACACCCACCCGCTGTACAGCAACTGTCACTAGTCACCTCTGGTCCCCAACAGCGACTGCATGGCCGTCTCCCCTTCACGGGCTCACTCGCCCTCCCACCCGGGGAAACTCCTCATCTTTGTCCAGCGGGACACCCTTTTCCTGCCTCCCAGCCCTGCCAGAAGCCTTCCCAGACCCATGTCACCCAACACCAGTCCCCACTGCCCCAGGAGGCTTATGGGCTGCTCCCGACACTGCCCGGCCCCAGCCCCAGCCTCCTGCTCTCCAGGCCTGGGCCTGGGTCCCTGCTGGGGCTGCCCCCTCACACTCATGACTTGGCAAGCTCCGGGAGCTGAGACTGCCCTGTCGGGCTCAGCAACCAGGTGCCTGCATGCACCGAGTGCTCCACAGGGCATGGGACCTGCGTCTTTGTCCTGGCTCCTCCCTTAGCCTGGGGACTTCTCCTGGCTTTGGCTCTTTCAAACCCTGGGCACAGGCACTGAGCTGTCCCAGGCCCTGGGGCCTGTCTACTCTAGAAGGCACGAGAGGAATGGTTGGTGACAGAGGCGGCTGGTGAGCCAGCCAGGCAGGAGCCCAGAGGCTCAAGTTCAAACAACCTGGGCTGAAACTCCAGCTCTGTCACTAACTGGCAGCGACCTCAGGCGATACTCAAGATCGTTGGGCCTCAGCTTCCTCATCTGTCACAGGATGATGGGAGAGCCCATGTGCCAGGTGCCTGTTACAGCACGCTCCTGTCATCACTGCTCTTATCTGGATCTCTCCACGTCCTTCCCATGCCAGTGACCCGTGGGCCTGCCCCACGCCCCGCCGTGCACCTCATCGAAGTCGGCGATGATCTCATTTAGCAGCCGCAGACACTCGACACCCTCGTTGTTGGCCTCCAGCTCCACGTAGAACTCGGAGAAGTTGGCGATGGAGGCGAACATGACGGCCACGCACTCGCAGGACTGATAGTACAGCTCGTCATTGCGCCGCTCCCGGGCCAGGAAATGGGCGGCCACGTCCTTGGGCAGGATGTTGTGCAGCAGCCGCCGGTTGTAGGCCTGCAGCTCCTCCATCTCCTCCTTCTCCTCTGTGGCCTGGGAGACAGACAGCGTGGGTCACGTGGATGCCAATTCCAGCCCAGGGTGTCAGCAGGGCTGGGGGCTCTCCCCTCCCCGCTGCCTCTGCTTCCAGGTTGTCAGAGCGCTGCTTCGACAGTCAGAAAAGACAGGCGTTTACAAGCATCTAACGCTCCCGCCTGCCTCTTTGGAAGTGCTGCATGTGAGGGTGCCGACCCT